>JADBJO010009750.1:2500-19591 GCA_016801955.1 Conus betulinus
TAGACCGTTAGTTTGTAAAATGTTTCACAACAAGAACATTATATTGTGTATTCAACAGGGTGGGGGTTGGGAGTGGGTTTGGGGGGTGGGGAAGATAGATCATTAGACCGTAGTCCGAAAAATGTTCACTACGACAACATTATATTGTGCATTCAACGAGGAGGGGGGGGGGGGGAGGGGAGGGGATAGATAATTAGACCGTTCTTTGTAAACTGTTCACTACGACAACATTATATTGTGCATTCAACGGGAGGGGGGGGGGGGGGGGAGAGGGGGATAGATCATTAGACCGTTCTTTGTAAAACTGTTCACTGCAACAACATTATATTGTTCATTCAACGCGGGGGGGGGGGGGGGGGGGGGGGGGAGATAGATCATTAGACCCTTAGTTTGTGAAACGTTCATTACGACAACATTATATTGTGCGTTCAACGGGGAGGGGGGGGGATAAGATCATTAGACCCTTAGTTTGTGAAACGTTCATTACGACAACATTATATTGTGCATTCAACGGGGGGAGATAGATCATTAGACCCTTAGTTTGTGAAACGTTCATTACGACAACATTATATTGTGCAGTCAACGTCCATCTTGCGCCCAGTTTGAGAAGAGAAGTGATGGCTCGTTCTTCGTCTTCATTGCTTTGAATGCTGTTCACCTTGCCTGAAGAAGACCTCAGAGGCCGAAACGCGTCGTGGTTTGTCTTGTAATTTGTTTGTCGATGTTAACTGGTGGATTTACTTTAAAAAACATCCCTTAAAAAAAAAACTTATTTTGATCAATAATGAACAAGCATACAACGTTAACAGTATACACATTACTGTGAATAGTTGTACCTATATCATCCACGCTGGAGGTTTCACACATAGTTTTCCCATGGGCAGTCAGGGACTCCCACAGCCCTGGGCCCCACGTCATGGGCGACAGGGCAGAGGTCAGTGCTGTAAGCAGTGCAGTCGTTGAGGTTGTCCACCCAGGACCTCTCCTATCGGCCTCTGGGACCCCCCCCCCCCCCCCTCCCCACTGCAGTCTGCAGAACGATGTGGGAAGGGAGTCATGGCGAGACATTCATCTGCCTGATGCAGTACTAACTGCATGGTGATTAGCATGGCTGCTAATTCCAACTCCATTCTTTCAACTTCTTAGACCCAACTTTATTTTTCTTTCTACTTCTCAAACACAACGTTATTTATCTTTCTGCCTCTCAAACCCAACTTTATTTTTCTTTCAACTCCTTAAACCCAACTTGATTTGTCTTTCAACTTCTTAAACCCAACTTTATTTTTCTTTCAACTTCTTAAACCCAACTTTATTTTTCTTTCAACTTTCTAAACCCAACTTTATTTTTCTTTCCACTTCTCAGACCCAGCTTTCTTTTTCTTTCCACTGTTCAAATCCAGCTTTATAACTCGGGGTTGTGGCCCTATCTGGGCCCCTGTGCTAACTGCACGGGAAGAAATCAAAACGACAGCCACTCTCGGGTAGACCCTGGTCAAATATCTCCCTTGCTTGGGTCATGTGCCCCGCGCACGTGACACTCAGTGCTCGGGAACGTGAACGCCAAGTGAACCTTCGCCGTGATTTCCGTGCTCAGAGGACGGAAACTGGTGACGTGTATGAACATAATGCGGTGAAGAGACAGGATATTACGTCATACACGGTGTATCAGGTTTTGTAAACCAGTAGAGAAAAGAAGCCAAAATATCACCCTGAAAAAATAATGGACAGACCTTGACATTCAAGTAGTGTATTTTTTTTTTCTTACCAAGACAGACACCACCACACCACCACCACCACCACCACCACCACCACCCCAGCCCCGCCCCATTTTCACCTCATTCATTTCGTGGGCCACACCGTCTTTTTGCACCGGGGTTTCTCCGAACAGTCCGGCTGATGTACATCATTGTAGCAGTGGGAAGCCAGAGGCCTTGGATGGAGATCTTTTGCCATGTGGATCCTCACAGATGTCACGTTCTATTCTTCGCCCCACGTGGCCATCTGCATCGTGCATACAGCCCATAGCTCTCAAGCCAAGCTGGAGCTATAAAGAGGGCAAGAGCTGGCATGCACTAAAGCTGAAAGGAAACGCACATGATTTTGTCCGGGCGACGAATTACACGTTGACGTCATATAGTCCATGGCCCCCCAGTGTATGTGACCTTTTCACATCACGGGACATCACGGGGGGGGGGGGGGGGGGGGGGGGAAAGAAATCTCTCATGGTTAAAAACAAAATTGGCATTGTTTTGTTAAAACTAGTCCCACCGGAGACAAGTTTGAAGAACCTTCGCATTGTCTTGCTTTATTGTATGAAAACTACTTTGTTCTGTTTGTCGTGTCTGTAGGATTATTGCTTTGTGACGTGGGATTATTGCTTTGTGACGTGTTGTCTTGTCTGTAGGATTATTGCTCCGTGACGTGTTGTTTTGTCTGTAGGATTATTGCTTTGTGACGTATTGTCTTGTCTGTAGGATTGTTGCTTTGTGACGTATTGTCTTGTCTGTAGGATTATTGCTTTGTGACGTATTGTCTTGTCTGTAGGATTATTGCTTTGTGACGTATTGTCTTGTCTGTAGGATTATTGCTCCGTGACGACTATCCTGGTATTAATTCACCTCTTTTCCTTTCGCCGGTAGGAAGAGATTGGGAGGTGTGGACAAGCGGATGAGGAGGGGGTGGAATGAGGGTGGAATGAAAGCGGCAGGGGGGGGGGGGGGGGGGGGGGGCTTGGTAAGGAATTGTTCTGGAAAACAATGTTGTTCTTGTTGTTGTTGCTGGGTTGTTGTTTTTTTTTTTAGCAGGTTCAGAACAATAATGTATTAGGTACTAGAAAATATGTACGCTTGTTTTTTCGTTTTTTGTTTGTTTGTTTTTTTTTCAGCAGGTTCAGAACAATAATGCGTCAGGTGCTAGAAATCTGTATGTTTATTTGAGTCACTTTGCTGTGGCAGAAAGGAATGGGAGAAGAGGTAACATGAAGTTGTGACGGATGGACGTTGTCAAACCCTGACAGGACGGCTGAGAAACGATTCTGGTTTCCTTCATCATTACTTCTGCTCTTTCCATTTTTTCCTTCTTCCTTCTTTCTTTCCTTTTCTTTCTCCCCCCTACACCCCACTCCCTCCCTGTCTGTCCGTCTGTCTGTCTGTCTGTCTGTCTGTCTGTCTGTCTGTCTCTCTCTCTCTCTCTCTCTCTCTCTCTCTCTCTCCTTTATTTTTGAAGCCGCCATGTCCTTATCATCTTCCTGCGGTTCTTTCCGTCCTTTCTGCTTTTCTCTTTACTACCCTGATTTCATCATCATCATCATCATACATCATCATCATCATCATCATCCCATCATCACCATCATCATTATCTCATCATCATCATCATCACATCCTCTCTCTGTGTCTCTCTCTCTCTGTCTCTCTCTCTCTGTCTCTGTCTCTGTCTCTCTCTCTCTCTCTCTCTCTCTCTCTCTCTCTCTCTCTTGTGTACCTACTATGTTGATGTTAAATGCCATGCCTTGCTTCTCCCTCCCGCTCCCCCTCCCTCACTCTGTCTCTCATTGCTTTTTGTTAAACTCTCTCTTTCTCCCTCCCTCTCTCTCTCTCTCTCCCTCTCTCTCCCTCTCTCTCTCTCTCTCCTCTCTCTCTCTCTCTCTCTCCTCTTCCCCCCCCCCCCCCCCATTCCATGCCTTCTGTACCATGTCTGCAGGGCTTTGGTCCAATTCAAATGGATCCATACGAACATCAGAGCAGGAATGATAAAAAAGAGGGAACAGCGAGGTTTGACGAAACGGGACGAGGATGGCGGGGGAAGAAGGAAGGGAGGGGAAGGGAGGGAGAGGGAAATTGAAGGGAAGAGGGTGGGTGTGGGGGTGGGGTTGGGGAAGCATTGGATAGAGGAAGGGGTGGTGGGGGGGGGGGGAGTGCACTTGATTTTCCACTTCCAACTGGTTCGCGGGCATGCCAGGGCGGGCGTTTTCTGCCATCTTTGCCACATTTGAACGCTCTGTGGGAACGAGGGGGTTGGGGGGGGGGGGGGGGGGAGGGGGGAAGGGGGGAGGGGGGGGGGGGGAGGGCTGGGAGAGGGAGGGATGGTGGTGGACAAAACGGAGCGCCCCTTCCCTTCTCCACGCCTCCATGTGCACTTCCTCCTGCCCTCCCCCCCTCCCTCTATCTCTCTGTCTCGCTCTCTCCATTGGAGACATCTGGGCTGTCGTCAGTATATTTTGATGAGGATCTGTGCAAGCACCCTCCTCCCCCCTTCCCTCCGCCTCGCGTTGCACATTCCCATGACCACCACCCCACTGTCTGTCTGTCTGGTCTGTCTGTCTCTGTCTGTCTCCTGTCTGTCTGTCTGGTCTCTCTCTCTCTCTCTCTCTCTCTCTCTCTCTCTCTCTCTCTCTCTCTCTCTCTCTCTCTCTCTGTCTGTTCGAAGAAGAAGAAGAAGAAGAAAAAGAAGGAGAGGAGAAGAAAAGTCTGTCTTCCAGTGAGAATCAAACAGAGAAAGCACAGACAGCCTTAATTAGCTTGCTCTCTATCACCTGTTCGCTGAAATGCCCCCCCCCCCCCCCCTCCCCCCCCGGAGCTGTTCCGGAGAGCCCCAGGAGGATTCAGTGGCACTCACTTGGAGGAAGAGAATGTGGGATGGATCTCCAGGAAAGATATAACATTGGGGTTGTCTGACATTGTTTTGATAGGTTCCAAGTTCCACACGTCCCAGGTTTAACCTCTCCCTGTTTCATTATGTCCCATGTTTAACCTCTCCCTGTTTCATTATGTCCCATGTTTAACCTCTCCCTATTTCATTATGTCCCAGGTTAACCTCTCCCTGTTTCATTAAGTCCCAGGTTTAACCTCTCCCTGTTTCATTATGTCCCAGGTTTAACCTCTCCCTGTTTCATTATGTCCCAGGTTTAACATCTCCCTGTTTCATTAAGTCCCAGGTTAACCTCTCCCTGTTTCATTATGTCCCAGGTTTAACCTCTCCCTGTTTCAGTATGTCCCAGGTTTAACATCTCCCTGTTTCATTATGTCCCAGGTTTAACATCTCCCTGTTTCAGTATGTCCCAGGTTTAACATCTCCCTGTTTCATTATGTCCCAGGTTTAACATCTCCCTGTTTCATTATGTCCAGGCTTTAACGTCTCCCTGTTTCATTATGTCCCAGGTTTAACCTCTCCCTGTTTCATTATGTCCAGGCTTTAACGTCTCCCTGTTTCATTATGTCCCAGGTTTAACCTCTCCCTGTTTCATTATGTCCCAGGTTTAACATCTCCCTGTTTCATTATGTCCCAGGTTTAACATCTCCCTGTTCATTATGTCCCAGGTTTAACCTCTCCCTGTTTCAGTATGTCCCAGGTTTGACATCTCCCTGTTTCATTATGTCCCAGGTTTAACCTCTCTCCTGTTTCATTATGTCCCAGGTTTGACATCTCCCTGTTTCATTATGTCCCAGGGTTGACATCTCCCTGTTTCATTATGTCCCAGGTTTGACATCTCCCTGTTTCATTATGTCCCAGGTTTGACATCTCCCTGTTTCATTATGTCCCAGGTTTGACATGTCTCAGTGTCAATGTGTCCCAGGTATATCATATCCCCAAACCAATGCGTCCCAGATGTAATATCTCCCAGGTTCAATATGTCCCAGGGTCGACGACGAAAAGGTCACAGTTTCTTTAAGTACATTGCTCAATATTCCCGGGTTCAATACGTCCCGAGTTTAAAATGTCCAGGTTCTAAGTCATACTACTAGAAGGATTAGAGTTAGGGTTAGGTGCAGGGTTAGGTCAAATTTAGGAACTCAGCCGGTGTCAGGACCTAAAAGTAAGACGAGGGTTATGGTTGAGGGTAGAAGAATGATTAGGGATAGAAACAGGTACAGAGCTAGGAAACTCGAACGCACTGGACCTGGAAGTCGTATAGGTTAGAAGCAGATTGTTATTAGAATTTGGGTTAAGATCATGGACACATTAGAGACAGGACGTACGAAATCCGGGGAGTATCAGACCTGGACATATTTAAACCTTAGGCATAGTGTGATGTACGTAGGTCCGCCTAACAGACATTTCCTTGACAGCATGACTGACTGGCCCTTTGGTTGACAGATCCCTTAGTAACAGATCTCATGATCAACACTTTGATAGATCCGTGCTTCTGCACATTCCAGTCTTGGACAAGTCCTCTCTTATCAATTAAGTGTAATGACGGCAAAAACCAATCTCCGATTCAATGAAAAAAAATCAACGTGTCATCTGATACAAGACTTGGAAGAAAGGTGTTAGCGAAATTCAGGTGCTTTTTTTGTTGTTGTTTAGAATGTGTTTTAATGACTTGCGTGCGTATGTTGGTGGGTTTTTTTTTTTTGTTTTTTTTTTTTCTCCCTTAATCCATTTTGAAAAGTGACTTCAACGGGGAGACAGCTCTGATATGGCCCTTTGCGGTCGGCTGGACCCTAAGCAGCATTGTCTGTCTCTCTCCAGTTCAAAGACCGAGGCGGTGTCACGGAGTCAGTGTGAAGTTTTTGGCCATAGTGACGCATGTTATAATCACCAAAGACCAAGGCAGCCCCTAGCCGGGTCAAAGTGACAGGTTACCTGGCTCACGCCGATCTTGACCGTTCGTTGAACGAGGAGACTGGTCACGTCAGTGGAGATGATAGACATGGGATCTACTGTCCATAGAATCAACAGCTCTCTATCCATTCATGACGTTACTGATCGGTGGATCTACAGCTATGGGATCTACTGTCCATAGAATCAACAGCTCTCTATCCATTCATGACGTTGCTGATCGGGTGGATCTACAGCTATGGGATCTACTGTCCATAGAATCAACAGCTCTCTATCCATTCATGACGTTACTGATCGGTGGATCTACAGCTATGGGATCTACTGTGCATAGAATCAACAACTCTCTATCCATTCATGACGTTACTGATCGGTGGCTGTACAGCTATGGGATCTACTGTGCATAGAATCAACAGCTCTCTGTTCATTCATGACATTATTGATCGGGGGATCTACAGCTATGGGATCTACTGTCCATAGAATCAACAACTCTCTATCCATTCATGACGTTACTGATCGGTGGCTGTACAGCTATGGGATCTACTGTCCATAGAATCAACAGCTCTCTGTTCATTCATGACATTATTGATTGGGGGATCTACAGCTATGGGATCTACTGTCCATAGAATCAACAACTCTCTATTCATTCATGACATTACTGATCAGTGGATCTACAGCTATGGGATCTACTGTCCATAAAATCAACAGCTCTCTATCCATTCATGACGTTACTGATCGGTGGATCTACAGCTATGGGATCTACTGTCCATAGAATCAACAGCTCTCTATTCATTCGTGACATTATTGATCGCTGGATCTACAGCTATGGGATCTACTGTCCATAGAATCAACAGCTCTCTATCCATTCATGACGTTACTGATCGGTGGATCTACAGCTATGGGATCTACTGTCCATAGAATCAACAGCTCTCTATCCATTCATGACGTTACTGATCGGTGGATCTGCCAGCATGTAGCACTGCTCAGTCAGCGTCACCAGAATGCAGGGGGGGGGGGGGGGGGGGGGGGGGGGGGGGGGGGGGAGGGTGGATACATCAGCCTGGGTCCAGGGATTTCTCCATCGTCTGGAAACTAAACCAATCTCTGGTTCAGGAGAGAAAGACCTGGAGAGAGACATTTCCCACGGGATCTAAAAAGACATTTCTCCTTTGGGGTTACAGAGGATCACCTCCCCCCCCCCCCCCCCCCCCCCCCTCCCATCTCCCCTTGAGCTATGAAGACATTTACACGCTGGGTTTAGAGTGAAAACTTTCCCTAGGGAACTAAACGAGACATCTGAAGAGAAATGCTTCGCGATTGGATCTTAAACACTTCTTCAATGGATCCAGACAGACATATTCCATATGGATATAGGTAGGCAATTCTCTGATAGGCCTGGACAGACACATTCCATATGGATCTAGGGAAACAATTATCTGATGGATCCAGACAGACGAATTGAATATGGATCTAGGTAGACAATTCTCTGATGGATCTATACAGACATTTTTCCCACTGGATCTAATGAGTCTCTTCCCAGTGGCTCAAGTAAACCATACGCCAACTGGATACAGAATTATTATCCCATTGGATGTCGGAAGGCATATTCCCGCCAAGCATTTCCCGTCTGGGCTAAGACATGCCTTTCCCCCAGTGGATCTAGGCTGCTATTTCCCCACACCCACACACTGAACCTACAGAGGAAACGTCATCTGGGTCGGGAAGTCGTTAATCCACTCCGATTTTTTTTTTTTTTTCCCCTCCTTTTCAATGAATGTTCCATATCCTCCTCGGAACAAAATTGACAGGTGGGCCACCGGCATCCGGTTCACCGGCTCCCCACGTGACCCTGGCACTGACCTTGAACCCGGACAGGTAGCGCCGGCGTCATACATTATGCAGGCAGGGGAGAGCAGCGAGTGCGCGCGCGGCGCCACCAGCAGACAACTGTGTACCAGTCTCTGTCAACCTGCCTGATTGTGGCTTGAGTTACCCGGGACAAGTCTTGCCGTTGTCTCCAAAACCGTTTTACCTCCGCGAACGGATTGTGAGCGATGGGGGGTCCTGTCAAGGATGAAAAAAAAAGAAAAGAAAGGAAGAAAAGAAAGAAAGAAAAGAAAAAAAAGAAAAAGAAAGAAAGAGAGAGAAATATTTGATTTCGTTCACTTCGTTTGATTTCTTTTCCAGTTTCCTGGAATCGAATGTCTCCTTTGTTTTCCAGTTGAGAGGAGATGTAAGAGAGCATGGTGCATAGAGTGTTAAACGATCAGAAGATCTTTATTTTACATTCATTAGCACTGGGGTGGGGGGAGGGGGGGGGGGGGGGGGGGGGGGCGGGATAAGATGGGAACGTACAGATTTCTTGTTTTGACTACTAACCTGTTTAGAAAGACATACACACAAACAAAAAAGACAAGAAAAAAAAAGAAGAAAAAAATACCCCCCCCCCCCCAAAAAAAAAAAAAAAAAAAAGCAAACAAACAAAAACAAAAACTAACTAACAAAACATTGTGTTCTTGACATTGAAGATTAGGTTACTGTTGAAAAAAAATGGCGGGGGGGGGGGGGGGGGGGGGGGGGGGGGGGGGGGGGGGGGGGGGAGGGCCGTGACTGCATTGCTTCTGCTTTTCATCCTTGGCATTATCTTTAGTTATGTACAGGGGACGCTATTCGCCCGATTCTTCACACCGTCTTGCGATCGGTAGGAACTAGCAGCGCTGTGTGTTGACAGAGAGGAACTAGCAGCGCTGTGTGTGTTGACAGAGAGGAACTAGCAGCGCTGTATGTGTTGACAGAGAGGAACTAGCAGCGCTGTATGTGTTGACAGAGAGGAACTAGCAGCGCTGTGTGTGTTGACAGAGAGGAACTAGCAGCGCTGTGTGTGTTGACAGAGAGGAACTAGCAGCGCTGTGTGTTGACAAGAGAGGAACTAGCAGCGCTGTGTGTTAACAGAGAGGAACTATCAGCGCTGTGTGTTGACAGAGAGGAACTAGCAGCGCTGTTGACAGAGGGGTAGGGGGTGTGGTGGGTAGGAATGGATGGGGGGGGGGGGGGGGGGGGGGGGGGGGGGGGGAAGGATGGGTGATTTCACGTCTGTCAGAATTAGCGTGCCACACTGAAGAACTACAACAGAAAATGCACGTGAAATGTATAATACTGCACTTGACGCTACTGACGAAAAGTACTCATTCATAAATGAAAGTAAAGAGAAAACAGCTTGATCTAACTCGAAAGGGGGCCGGAATAGCTCAGTTGGTAGAGCGCCGGACTCGTGATCCTGGGGTTAGGGGTTCGAATTTCGGTACACGGAGATTTTCCCCTCCGAGTTAACATTGGTTCTGACTCCATTCCCCATACAGTCCTTCGTCTGTGAACGCACGCACATCTTGCACTGACGTAAAATCCCATCACCAACTTCCGGAAGAGAAGGCCAGTTTGGCCGTTGGTATGGATGACACGTTACACATAGCATGCACCTTCCCCGAAGATGGAGTATGGCTACCTTAATGGCGGGATAAAAAAAAAAAACGGTCATACACACAAAACTCCACTGCCTGTCTATACAGGCAGTGTCCGCAGGAGTATCAGCCTGTGTACGCAGAAAGAAAGAAAGAAAAGAAGAATCTAACTTGGAAGCCGACACATTTCACACATTGCAAATGAGGAGAGGGGAAAAGAGGTTCGTGTGTGTTTTGTTTGTTTGTTGTTGATTTTTTTTATGCTATGACCAAAATATTCATTTTGGGGGGAATACAGAACTGAGCTATAACCAGCGCATCAATAAATCTTTGACAGAGAGATGTAACGTGAGAACTTAAGGGTGGCTGTCATGCATGTAACAGACGCATGGCAGAAACACAACTCAATGATGAGATGAAAGATTACCTTTACTAATAATTCAACGGTTTGTTCGAGTAAAAAGAAAGAGGTTTCAAGAATCGGCTTTTTTTTTTTTTAACCCGGATTTTTTCTTACCACCAGTTTTAACCACCGTCAGAGATCTATGCATAATTATTCAAAAGCCCGTTGTCTGTATAAAGCAGCCATTTACACTAATCTGGAAAACCCCGAAAGGTTTGTCACATGGCTGCTCTTTTATCCAGGTCCAGGCCAAAGCGAAGTGTGCTTGGTTCAATCCGTTGATGAGCTCTGTCCTTTCATGATAATGTCCACGGTCATTTCCGACCTGACAATTGCGGTGTCGGCTATCGCCTGAGTGAGTCGCTCGTAACAAAGTATGGGTGATTAGGTGTTTATTTGTTTGCTTAATGTGTAGACTTCACGAGATAACAAAGTATAACCGATGAGTTATCACCAAATACCAACTACGAGCAGCTGTCACGAGTAGCACCCATGACGGTAAAAATAGTTGGCTCTTGATATCTTCAACAGTGGAAATGTTGCCATAGTTAAGAATCAACCCCCCCCCCCCACCCCCCCGTCCCAATGTCGCCCCCTCTCTCCTCCACCCCAGTTCAAACGACAAAGAAGTGGCCAGGGCGAGCGGAGTGACAGTGGCGGGTTTAGCACGTGCAACACGGACCTGTACTGTCCTTCGGCCTTCTGTGACGATCCAACCAGCATGTGTCAAGCTGAGAGCAACTCCCACCACAGTCTCACGAGACTCGGCGAGAGGTTCGGTTTGACAGACAGTCGGCCAGGCTTACGTCAGAGGAAGGGGGACAACAAAAGCTGCCGCTGAGTGGTGCACGACTTGCACGATCACTGAACCCTGCTCGCTGCTTCAAGGGATGTCTTCAACGTCTTGTCGGGGGTCGCCAAGCCTCAACGTGAGTGTGAGAGTAACAGGGAGAGAGAGTTAACATGCGTAGACCACTGCGCTGTCTTCGGTTCAATGACGTCATGTCACTCGGGCTGCCCCCTTTCCAAACGGGTTCTCTTTGTTAAGGCAGACGGTTCGATAAGGCCCTAAACATCGTGTCGGCCACATTGCAGTGGAAAAACACACGTACATGTGCTGGAACAACGTTGTCTGGCTGTAGAGAGAGAACAGAGACAGCAGCTTGTATGTCCGTTCAGAAGATTTTCCGGAACTAGTCCAGTGATAGGCCCAGGAAGGAAGGACTTTTTTTTGGGTAGGAATTCAGTTCGTTACCCCCAGCTGTGAAGCAAGCCTGTTTAACGTTGTTCGTTCCTTCGGGACAGGAAGAAGAGGAACCGCTAGTGTGTGTTGACAAGGCCAACAGAGACCTTGGGGCTTCAGCGCCAGTGTGGTCATCAGGTCATTGTCATTGTCCCTGAACGACTGTGCCGTGGGTGGATCATGGGATTGGTGACCCTGTCTCGCTGCACCGTGCTGGGAAGGTGAGTGTTTGGAAGAGTGTCGTGTTTTTTTATTATGTGCCGCCATTTTCATTTCTTTCGTTTGCTTATACACCCGAAATACAAACCCAATCATTTCAAACACGTGCTGCGTTGTCTGGATATGATTTCTCGCTAACATAGCCGGGTTGTGGGTAATTAATTGACGTAATTTGAAGATTCATTTATAATGATGTTGGAGAAAAGAGCGGACTCCTTCTGTTGCCATGTTTGTTTGTTTCTTTCTTTCTTGGTGGGTGCGGTAGTAGTAGTAGTAGTCGTAGCCGTAGTAGTAGTAGTAGGGGACTGGCCTTTTGGCCTTAGGCTTCGTGGCCTATTTGTGTCCCCTCATTATTTTTCAACTTTGTGTAGGTCTCATTGCACGCCTATCTTATAAACTAACATTATATTCAATGTACACTAAAGAGAAGGTCTTTCAATTTAGGGTCTTCATCTGGGCGTTTCTTTTTCTTTTTTTTAAGTTGTTGATATCTGGTGCATATGTGGTGATAGTAGGCAGCGCATTCCAAAAAATTAGCAGTTCTGAAAGTAAAGCAAGACTTTCTTTGTTGTTGGTATAGCAGGGTCTGATCAAAATCTTACCTTCTTTATTTCTAGTGCAATCAGCTTCTGTAGGTATCTTTTGGAAGGTTAAAGTGGAACCTTTCTGTGCGCCATACAAATTGTCTTCTGTCCTCTTCTCAGTATCACGCTTTACCGTGACGTGGTGTGAGTGAGTGTGAATGTCAAGTGTAGACAACAGAATCAAACAAGAATTTATTGTTCAATTTAGAGTCCTGGTCATACAATTTTAAGGCACTTTGGGCGCTAAACCCACTTTAAATCTTTTTGAAAGCGCGCAGTCCCAGGGCCCCTCCCTCAGCTTTAAGGTGACACGCAGCGTGGACTTGTCAGTAAAAAGAGTTGTGCGTATTGTAGCTATGTTTTAAAATGTTTGTATCATGTGTTTTAGGGTGTTTGTTTGGCAAAGGAAGTATGTATTTCAGTTGTAACAAGTCGTAGCTGGTTGGCGGCTTTGTGACTTGCACCTGCTACCATTCGCTCACATTTGCTACAGTCTTCGCTAGGAGACCTCCAAAGGCTACACACGTATCGAACCGTCCCCTCCCCCGCCGCCCCCCCCCCCCCCCCCATCCCCCCCCTCTCCCTCTTCACCTTCCCTTCAGCCTGTCTGTCAGGAATGCCCAGAATGCTCTGGTTAGTCCGCTGTGTTTTGTTCGCTGACCTATTTTGACAAGACAGAGAGAAGGGGAAAAAGGAAGGGTTGCTTATAGCCCAGCCGACCGCGAAGGGCCATATCAGGGCTGTCAATGCGTTCAAGTCAACTCACAAGTCATCAAAAAAAAAACCCAAACACACAGACACAATCCTTTACAATGCACCTTCTAAAGACACACTGGGACCTTGAAAAAAAAAAAAAAAAGAAGAAAAATTTCCGTAAAATCTTAGATGAAAACATGTTGATCTGTTTCAGAAATTCAAAGATCCCATCAGGTGGGAGGACATCTCTGAAACAAGGTTTTCGCGCAGTCTGCTGTGGAGTGTGTGTGTCTGGCACCATGCCAGCCCCCCAGCAGTCTGGCAGAACACTTCACTGTGATTGACTCATGGCATGGATGCACCACGGAGAAAAAGGGGTCCTAGCTGTGTTTGGTGCGCCATGGAAGTTGACCACTGGTCAGTTCCAGACGACCCTCAGTGACAGCACTCTCCTTCCGACAGAGGCCCGGTGGCAGCCAGTGACGTCACAGCTCCTGAGGCAAGACTTGGAAACTGGTGCTCCCCACCCACCCCCTTCCCCGTTCCCTCCATGAGGGGGGTCAGGGTGCCACAGACCCAGCCCACGTGACCGTTGGGGTCAAAGGTAAGAGGCAGTGGTAGTTGTGTGACAGACAGACAGACAGAGGGTAGGGAGGGTACGGGGTGCAGGGCGGGGTGTGTGGTGAGGGAGGGTGGGGGTGGCTTTCCGCATGGATTTGTATTCCGTCTGTCTGTCTGTCTGTCTGTCTGTCTGTGTGTTTGTGTGTGTGTGTGTGTGTGTGTGTGTGTGTGTGTGCGTGCGTGCGTGCGTGTGTGTGTGTGTGTGTGTGTGTGTATGTCTGCCTGCCTGTCTTGTCCGCTTGTCTCTGTCTGTCTGTCTGTCTATGTGTGTGTGTGGTGTGTATGTATGTATGTATTACCTTATATATCTCTCCTCTCTATCTCTCTCTCTCTCACTCTCTCTCTGTCTGTCTCTCTCTGTCTGTTTGTCATCCTTTCTCTCAGTTCTGTCTCTTTCTCTCATCTCTCTCTGTCTCTGTCTCCACCCCCCCCCACACTCTCTCTCTCTCTCTCTCTTCTCTCTCTCTGACTTTCTCTTCTGTTCAATCTCAATCTATGTTTCTCTCCTCTCTCTCGCCTCTCTCTCTCTCTCTCTCTGTCTCTCTCTCTCTCTCTCTCTTCCCTCCCTCCTCCCCTCCCCCCCTCCCCCCCGTCTTTCTCTCTCTCTCTCTTTCTGTCTGACTCTCGCTCAGTCTGTCTGTCTGTCTCTCTCAATCTCTGTCTGTCTGTCTCTCTGTCTGTCTGACTTTTTATCTCTGGCTGTCTGTCTCTCTGTCTCTGTCTCTGTCTGTCTGTCTGTCTGTCTGTCTGTCTCTCTCTCTCTCTCTCTCTCTCTCTCTCTCTCTCTCTCTCTCTCTCCCTCCCTCCCTCCCCTCTTTCTGTCTGACTTTCTATCTCTGTCTGTCTCTTTCTCTCATTTTCTGTTTGTCTGTGTGTTTGTCTGTCTCTGTCCCGTGTGTTGTGTCTCTGTCTCTGTCTCTCTCTGGTCTCTGTCTCTCTCTCTCTCTCTCTCTCTCTCTCTCTCTCTCTCTCTCTCTCTCTCCATAAATGGCATAAATATAGTTCAGCAACATTTCGAAACCAGAAAACTCAGTCTTAACGCAAAACAAAAATGTTTCAAGAAATATGAAATGACCGATCTTGTCATGTGTGTAGAGAAAGAGACATGTTGAGAATGAAGTATGTTTTATGTGTGATTGTCCGGCAGAGGTGGTAAAATGTTCAATGATCGGCTGCTCAGAGAGAAGAAAATTAATAGCTATTTTATCGAGTGGAAACGAAAAACAATATAAAGAATTTGCGAAGAATGTAACGAATGAGATAGTTACTTGCTAAAAGGTATTTTGGCTCAGTAAATATCACTTAATGTTCATAACCTGACAGTACGAGAGAGAGAGAGAGAGAGAGAGGGGGGGGGGGGGGGAGAGAGAGAGAGAGAGAGAGAGGGTGGTGGTGGTGGGGGATGTTCATGTGTGTTCGTGTGGATGGGTGGGTGGTTGATTCGTTGAAAAGTTTTGTAACGGGTATAGGAATCGCGGGTGTGTTGTAAATCACAAGAGAAACATTCTTGTATGTGTTTCCTTTTTAGTCGCTGCTTAGGTGCTGCTGTGTAGCGCTGTCGCTAGATATCACACATCAACCCCTTGCCGACAGGGCTTCGTGCTAACGAACGGCAGTCACATTGTGCTGGTGCCAGTGTCCCCCTTCTCCTCTCGATGCATCCTCGCTTGTTTCCCTTTTCTTCACAGCCTTCACCCCCCCCCCCCCCCCCCCCCCCCCCCCCCCCCCGACCTTTTCTCGTTCTCTTTGTTACCGCAAGAGAGAAGTTGATTATTTAGGAAATGTGAAGTTGTATATATTTGATATATCAATATTATCAATACTTATATAGCGCCTATCCTCGGCTAGAGACCCAGCTCTAAGCGCTGCACGATCCACACTCGTTTACACCACGGGCTGCCTACCTGGGTAGTGCCGACTGAAGAGCTGCCAGCTGGCGCTTCATTCAGCGTTTCCCGTGTCGTCCAGTCCATGTCGTTCAATATCGTTCACTCAGTTTCCTTACTTCCTTCATTCTTTCCATTTCTCACGCAGGGTGCATGCTATGTGTAACGTGCCATCCATACTAACGGCCAAACTGGCCTTCTCTTCTGAAAGTTGGTGATGGGATTTTACGTGTGTGCAAGATGTTATGCGTGCGTGCACACACGGAACCTCAGTTTATAGTCTCATTCGAAGGACTGTATGGGAAATGGGAGTCGAATCGATGTTAATTCCGAGGGGGAAAAAAAATCCCCCTGTACCGAAACGGCCAGGCGGAGATTCGAACCCGCAACCCCAGGATCACCAAGATCACGAGTCCGGCTCTCTACCACCGAGCTATTCCGGCCCCGTTGTGCGGACACGCTGCTCCGATCGTGCGTCCTCCGTGGTCAGGGCGTGGGGGTGGACGGTCCAGACGTTGACCCCTCTCCCTGAGGGGGATGATGGCGACCCTGCGCGCTGTCCGGACAACAGTGTCGGCTGTGCTCTGGGAGAAACTTCCCGTCGTCTCCTCCTCCTCCTCTTGCTCCTCCTCCTCCTCCTCCTCCCCCTCTACCGTACAGCAGCATCTTTTTTTCCGACCCAAGCCAGGGGTCAGACTGGCTGCAGACCATTACTGTGAATACTTCAAAAAATGTCCCGGGAAATCCCTGTGCGATTAGATTCCCAAGCATCAACTGTAATATTTGAAGGAGGGGGAGGTGGGAGGGGACGGGGTGGCGGCGAGAGGGCTGGGGGAGGATTGGGGGGGGGGGGGGGGAGGGGAGGGGGAGGGGGGAGCTGTTGTAGTGGTGGTGGGCAGGCAATGTTCCCGCGGTCCGTTAAAGGAGAAAAAATATCCTATTAGACCGTATGGGTTGTCTGGCTGTTAGACTGTATGGGTTGTTTGGCTGAGGATCCCCCAGTCTGTGATGGCCCATTTGTCGCGGTATGGTCTGTGTGCAGCTGTGAATGCTGCTTGGTTTGCGTGGATTGAAAAAAAAAAACTACTGTTTGCCTGGAGAGAGAGAGAGAGAGAGAGAGAGAGAGAGAGAGAGAGAGAGAGAGAGAGAGAGTCAGTCTGTGTTTGGGTGTGCCTGTTGTGTTCTTTCTTTGTTGTCTTTGTTTTTCTCATCTGCTCAGCGGTTTGTGTTGAAGACGCGAGATGCAAAGACGGTTTGTCTGTATGTGAATCTCTCTCTCTCTCTCTCTCTCTCTCTCTCTCTCTCTGAATCTCTCTCTCTCTCATCTTGTCGCCATCGTTTTGGTTTTTTCTTTTTGTTGTGTATTTGCGTTGCTTGTTTGCTTAGCTGGCATTTTTCTTTTCTTTTGCAAACTGAGAAGCAGGGA
>JADBJO010009750.1:31169-73669 GCA_016801955.1 Conus betulinus
TGTGGATGTGTGACCCATTCGCTGATCTGGGCTGTGGTGATCTGTCCCATGGACGATCTCATTGGGAGTGACCATTTCCCGTTCTGTTAAAATCAATGACAACTGAAAAACGCCTCTGTCCAGAACATTTTGATTACAAGAGGCCAGCCTGGAATTCTTTTTGCTGCAAATATTTCAAAAGAGCTGTAGGATACTGTGCATTCTTCAAAGTCAAGACCCAGCAGAATCTCTGAATTATACTTTAAGTCTGCAAAAAACCTTCTATTCCGATGTCTTTGCGATAAATTCCAACAGCTTTAAAACACCTTGGTTTATTCTGACTGCCAACAAATCTCAAAGCAAGCAAAGGCCTCAGCGTCGAGTATTCCCAAGACTATCGGCTCCCAACGCTCGAGCCCTCAAAACACCGTGCCAAAACGGGACACCACGTTTGAAATCAGTAAACGTTAGTCTTTGAGAAACTTCTGCTCCGAGCTGACGATCTGAACATCCAAGAAAAAAGTCTCTGTGCAGTCGCGCGCACGCACGCACGCACGCCGTACACACACACACACAACACACCACACCACCACACACACACACACTCTCACACACACACACACACACACACACCACACACCACACACACACGCACGTTCGCACACGCGAGCGCGCGCGCACACACTCACGCACGCACTGCACGCACGCACTCACACACGCTCGCATGCACACACGGACGCACACACACACATATTCACATTCACATCCATACACACTTTCACATACATAAGCACACGCGTGCGCGCGCACGCACTGGCACGCACCACGCACGCACACACACCACACACACACACACACACACACACACACACACACACCACACACGGTGGCACGGTACACCAGGCGGACACAGAGACGCTAATCAGCTGTGGAGCTTCTCACCAGGGCGTCAAGAGAGGTGTCCCAGACATGGCAGCCGACATTGTGTGTGTAGCAGACGGCCAGACGGGGGGAAGGAGGGGGGGATATGGGGGGGGGGGGGGGGGGCGTGGGGGGGGGGGACCTGTCCAGTGGGGTCACAGGCCTTACACTGTGCTGAGACAGCTGAGCTTGGCACACAGGGGGATTGGGGAGGCAGTTCGGGTGGGGTGGGGGTGAGAGAGAGAGAGAGAAAGAAAGAGGAGGAGAGAGAGAGGGAGAGAGAGAGAGAGAGAGAGAGAGAGGGATGGAGAGAGAAGGGGGTTGGGGAGAGAGAGACTCAAGACACAAGAAGGTTTATTATTTTTAGGACCATTGCCCCGAATGAACGGGTGCAGGTTGATTACAATCGTCTAAGCAGGTTGATTACAATCGTCTAAGCAAGACGGTTCTAAGCAGGTTGGTTACAATCGTCTAAGCAGGTTGATTACATCGTCTAAGCAGGTTGATTACAATCGTCGTCTAAGCAGGTTGGTTACAATCGTCTAAGCAGGTTGGTTACAATCGTCTAAGCTGGTTGCAATCGTCTAAGCAGGTTGATTACAATCGTCTTAGCACCCATGCACCTGCTCGATTACAAACATGATAACCTTCAATCCAAAAAAAATCCAAAAAAAAAAGTATTTCATGATTCGAGAAACGATTCGCAACTGGAAAGCTTTTAAAGAAATATATCGAATAGTTTCTAACAGTTTGCTCACGCGTACATGCCCAAAAGAAGTGCTAAAATCTGTGCTGACTTTGGGGAATTGATAAAACTTTACGAAAACTTTGAACGGGATGCTCACACTGCACTTCAGGAAGGGGCGAGGTCCTTGAAGGGATGACGCGGCCGGCCTGAGACGTGAGCACGACGAGCTGATGAGGCGGAACCTGGACACAGAACGGAAGGCCGACGATCTGGAAGGCGCTCGAAGAGGAACAACCTGATGATTTTTTTTTTTTTTTTTTTTTTTTAATGGCATCTCTCGTAAGAGGAATGCGAACCAGACAGACTGTGAGGGACTCGGCCGCAGTGTGGTCGCCAACAGGACTCGGTCTGGACCGGCGATTTGCAGTTTGACCGGGGTCATCGCCTAAACGCTAAAGTCCCAGTTCGCCCATCATCGGTCGCCCGCAGCACCTTCTACAGAGGTGAAGGAAAAAATGACTTTGAAGCTGAAAGAAACTTAAGGGCAGTGATGTGCTTGCAGGCGAGGACTTTTTCTGTACGGGTACGAGAGAGAGAGCGAGAGAGAGGAGAGAGAGAGAGAGAGATGAGAGAGAGAGGGAGAACAGAGAAAGAGAGAAAGATAGAATATACTACATAACAAATAACGAAATAGAGTGAGATGAGACAAGATGTTAACAAGAGAGAGAGATAGGGGAAGAAGATGAGAGAGATAGAGGAAATAGAAAAAGATAGAGAGAGATAGAGAGAGAGAGATAGAGAAGATAGAGAGAAAATATATAGAGAGTGAGAGAGAAAGAGTGAGTGAACAGAGATGAGAGAGAGAGAGAGAGAGAGGGGGGCGGGGTGTGGGGTGGGTTGGGTGGGGGGAGTTCTACACCTTACCTTTTCGAGATCAGGCCCTACAAGGTGTATATTAAAGGGTTTTGTGTGAATTTCTTTTAACTGACTTGTGAGTTGACTCCAACGCGGCGACAGCCCTGATATGGCCCTGTGCGCGTCGGCTGGGCTATAACAACGATGACCTTACCCTAGCCGCTTGCCCTGAACATGGCTGACTAGGTGGGGGGGGGGGGGGGGGGGGGGGGGGGGGGGGGGAGTGGGGAGGGGGGATGAAGAAGGAGAGATCAATAACCAAACCAACCTTTTTCTTCCAATGGAATTTTCTTCGCCCACAGTCTAGCAGTGAAGTGTGAAACACGATGTGGTCTCTGTGAGAGGCCAGTAACACGAATTCCTCTCTAAGAATTGTTCTTATTCATCCAAGTGTCTTTTTTTTTCTGCTGAAGGGTTGAGTCGTCTACTCTCTATTCTGAAAAAAAATGTTGAAGATGCCCGATTGTCATGCCGGCGACTCAGAGATGGCTGATAATCTTGTCAGGGAAGTGTCCTGCTCACAGGTGTTGTCTCGGCGAATCATCAGTCGTCCCAAGCGGCCTTCAAAGATGCACCGTACCCCACAGCGTAACTTGCGTCAAAGACGTGACGCTCGCATACTCTCAAACGCCATTTCAGAGAAGTGTTGGTAGCCCGGATTCTTGCCAAAAGGCTGTGAAATGTTTATTTTGGTGCAATGTCATTTATTTGGAGGAAAACGCCGGTCGGACAGATGCTCATCAAAGAAGTGGCGATGGTCATTCGGGGAAGTATTGGTTGCCCCAGAGTTGTTTCCCTTGGCGCTCCGACTTCAGACCGGAACTGAGACGGCAAGCAGCGACACCATTCTGCTTTGTACTGCATGGTTCTCCTTTCTCCACACGAGGAACAAACGTGTGTGTGTGTGTGTGTGTGTGTGTGTGTGTGTGTGTGTGTGTGTGTATGATTGGGGGGAGGGGAGGTCGTAAGCGATGCGAAAACATACATCTAATATGTAAAAACAGTTTGCAGAACTCATTGTGTGTGAGTGGTGTAGGGGGGGGGGGGGGGGGGGGGGGGGGGGGGGGTGTCAAAAATTAACTTTCTTGTTTGTGCAATTAAGATATGGAAGGGGGAAAAAATCGAAATAAAATGGCATTTAGTGTGCAACCAGCTCAGTCAGCCCTATCAGTCCTCACTGTACACATCGCTTGCTCTTCAGCCATGTCTGGTAGGACACGGATTTAGCTTGTCGTCGGTGTGTGTCATACTGACTGCTTCAGGGCCGAAATGGCAGAGAGGGGTGGAGCAGCGCTTTGGCTTTTCTCTTCCAAACCAGGATATGTGGAGATCGTGCTGAAACAGAACGGACAGTTCGGCGGCGATCTTCAGTACAGGTGATGGGGGGTGTGTGACACTGCGTCCCTGTTCAGCGGCAGAGCTAGTAGGCATGGAACAGCTGAAATAAGGAAAAAAGTTGAAAAAAAAAAAAGAATAGCAGCAAATGGAAAAAAATAAATAGGTTATGAAAGTTTGAAAAGAAAGTGAAACTGTTGAAAAAACGCTTGGATTTTTTTTTCAAGGAAAGTTATGGGCAAGTGGAAAAAATATAAAGGAAAAAGGCTAAACTGAAGGGGGGGGGGGGGGGGGGGAAAGTGGTGGTGGTGTGTGGTGGAAAATATCGTGGAAAAGGAGAAATAGGGCTAAAAGAAAAGTGGAGGGGGGAGGGGGGGGGGGGGGGGGGGGGGATGACCGAGAGTTCACATGACTTGGCATGTGACTGAGGACAGTGTGAGGGGGGAAAGCTCAACACTGACAGCGTAGATGTGCAGGTCGCCTGTCGTGTCATCTCTCCTGCCAGACAGAACACTCCACGCCGTCGGACCACTACAGGGTTTCCTTGTCACTGGGAAGAAGACGTTCAGAAGGTGTATTTTAAAGGGTTGTATGGATGAGTTTGTTTGTTGTTTGTTTGATGACGTGAGTTGACTTCAGCGCCGTGACAATCCTGATATGGCTCCTCTCTCTCTCTCTCTCTCTCTCTCTCTCTCTCTCTCTCTCCCTCCCTCTCTCCCCCCCCCTCTCTCTCTCTCTCTCTCTCTCTGGGAAGACTCTCCAAGGTGACGATGAGTCCTGACTTGCACAGATGACGATTCCAGACTTTCTGCAAAGTTTACGCTGGAAACATCAAACGACGAATTCCGTTCAAGCGGCACTGCCAGACGCCGTGACCTTGCCCGGTGCTTGCATGTACCTTGGCCATGCGCCCTGCTGTCCTGTCACCGTCCGGCCTGTGGGGCTCGTTGGAGGTGAACGTTGGAGGTGAAACGTCCCTCAACACATCCAGCAGGTCCTGGACCAACAAACGTGTCGGTCGTTGGAGGTGAACGTCCCTCAACACACCCAGCAGGTCCTGGACCAACAACGTGTCGGTCGTTGGAGGTGAACGTCCCTCAACACACCCAGCAGGGTCCTGGACCAACAAACGTGTCGGTCGTTGGAGGTGAAACGTCCCTCAACACATCCAGCAGGTCATGGACCAACAACGTGTCGGTCGTTGGAGGTGAAACGTCCCTCAAACACACCCAGCAGGTCCTGGACCAACAACGTGTCGGTCGTTGGAGGTGAACGTCCCCCTCAACACACCCAGCAGGTCCTGGACCAACAACGTGTCGGTCGTTGGAGGTGAGCGTCCCTCAACACACCCAGCAGCAGGTCCTGGACCAACAACGTGTCGGTCGTTGGAGGTGAGCGTCCCTCAACACATCCAGCAGGTCCTGGACCAACAACGTGTCGGTCGTTGGAGGCCTGCCAGAGGCAACATCCTACACTGGGATAACGGTCACGAGGATGGGGAGGGGGAGGGGGGGGGGGGACCGTCTGGATTCAGATTCAGGTTTTTTATTCGTGTACAGGCCATTGTCCCTCGTGAAGGGGGTAACTGAACAATCATTTCAGGCAGGGCTGTGTGTGTGTGTGTGTGTGTGTGTGTGTGTGTGTGTGTGTGTGTGTGTGATAAACAAGTTATAAGTTTAAAGAGGAGACCCGTCTGACACTGCAGAGATTCAAACTCGCAACATGTGACTGCAGACCGGGCGGGCGGGCACCACCGGGCAACGCGAAGGACCGGGCTGATCGTAAGGCCTCTAGCCTCTCGCGCATGACCGAGGGACGTAGAGCAGTGCAGATCCCACCTGCCGGTTTCCGCAGGTCCACCACAGCGGTCCTGCGGTCACTGGACGGTCAGTGAATGGACAGGGAGATGTCCAGGGAACTGACCACTGTCCGGCCACTGACCCTCCAGGCCAAAGGTCGCTGACAGTACGGTCCACTGCCTCGGGAATCCTCTGCAGAGATTTGAAACTCCGTCTCCCCGTGGGCAGGCCTCAGTCCACACGTGGGGCCGCCCCCCGTCCCCCCCCCCCCCCCCCCCCCCCCCCCCCCACCGTTGGCACAGTCCATTTGCTCCCCCCCCCCCCCCCACCCGTGACCACCATGGCCTGTGTCACCGGGGTGTCCATTGTGACCACAGGACTGGCCAGCCGGAACACGTTAGTGACTGTCGGCGGCTTTGCGCAGGTGGAGAGTGGGGCTGTGCGGGTCATGAATGTGAGCTGACCTCTTTGTGGAGGACAGGGACCTGGGCGTTGGCTGTCACGTGGTGCTGTAGGTGTGGTGAGGTGGGTTATGAGCTGACCTTTTTGTGGAGTGTAGGGACCTTGGCGTTGGCTGTCACGTGGTGCTGTAGGTGTGGTGAGGTGGGTTATGGCTTGTGATGGTAATCTCTCTGTCTCTTCCTGTCTCTCTGTCTCTGTCTCTCTCTGTCTGTCTGTCTGTCTGTCTGTCTCTCCTCTCTCTCTCTCTCTCTCTTTTCATCGCACGCACGCACACACGCACGCACACACCGATACACACACAGACACACACAGACGCACACACACACACACACACACACACACACACACACACACACACACACACACACACACACACACAGGGAGGGAGAGAGAAGACAGAGAGAGGAGGGAGGGAGAGATCCCCAAAAAAAACACCAAAAAAAAAAAAAGAAGAAGAAGAGAGGGTTGAAAAGAAAAGAGAGGGACAGAGGCACCAATGGACACAGAGAATGGAGAGAATGAAAGAACGAGTTTTTTCTTAAAGAGAGAAAGCGGAATGAGCGCATAAAACTGGCTTGCTGTTTACATCTGATCCTCGGCAAAGGACAGTGTTTTCTGAATTAACAACAAACCCAAGATCTCTAGCCTTGCTTGAAAACGTTAAGTGAACTACAGCAAACAGCGACTGCAGAAGGCAGAGAACAGTCAGAAGGAAGAGAGAGCCACAGAACAGAAGAGCTTCAGTCCTATCATCATTGGATTTAGGCACGGTTTCTGTCATCCATATTTGATGTCCGCAGTCCCTGTTTTGAAGAGCGTGTATCAGAGTGATAATGTCAGGTGGTTTGCATGATTGATGAAGCGGGGTATCGCCTGCAAGCAGATGGTGATCGACAGCATGCTGTTGGATGCCAGTAGACAGAGGGATTGTGTAGTAGGGAACAAACAATACTGGGCCTGAAACCGAGCCCTTGCGGCACACCAAAAACAATGGAAGAGAAGATGCTGAAGAAAAGCCTTCCACAGAGACATAACTGACCGCAGTCTTCTAAAGAGGAACGAAACAAGCTGAGAGCAAACAGAACGAGCTCCAGAGATGTTTTCAAGTCGGGACAAGAGCATTCTGTGATCAGTAGCGTCAAAAGCTGCCGATAGATCGAGAAGGAGAAGAATGGACGCTTTGTTTTCATCCATAGCAGAAGAAGAAAAAGGAACACCCGAAGGTGCTGGGGACGACCCAGAGAAGCACTGTCCCCACCTGCCTTTAGAGCAGTCCTGTACCACCCTTGGAGGCCTGCGCTGTGTTGACGATGGGTACAGGCACGCGCAGGACACTCCATTAAGATATCAAGGGACATAACTGCTCCTGAACAGAGGTAAATCAGACTACAGGATGCAACTCATAACAGCCTTAAAGTAGCATCCCCATGGGTGCACCAGCCCGTATTTCACTGCAGAGCCCACCGGCGCGAAAAAAACACCACCCACCAGCTGTCGAGCACATCCCACAGATCCACCACCCCTGCCCACGGACAGATGAAGACAGTGCCACTCCAGACACAGCCAAGCTTTCGCCATACGGTCTTATGTGCTCTCAAGAGAGAATCCAAAGACAAAATACCCTTGACAATACGAGGTAAAACTGTGTCGGTACTGTGTCGAGCCTTGTACGCTGACTGCAGTGGATTGTACAATTTGTTTGGATTCAGATGAGACAAAAGCTGTGACAGCACCACTTTCTCCAGAAGTTTAGAAAGGAATGGAAGGTTTGAGACTGGTCTGCAGTTTTTTTTTTCAGTTGGTCTTTATCAGGTGAAGGTTTCTTTAAAAGAGGTTTTATTACTGTATTTTTAAGATCTCTTGGAACAGTACTAGAAAGAAGAGAGGAATTGGTGATGTTGGTAAGAACAGGAAGGACAGTATCAAGATTGTCATAGAGAACACGGCAGCTACAGTTCTTGCATCTACGGTCTGTCGAACGTTAAAAACGTTATTAACCCATGAACGTCACCAGCCCTTTGGGTAAGTGAACATCCCCACGCCAGTGTGACACACACAAACCCGCTTATGGGACAACCGGTGTCTCTTGCCACGGGCATCCAAATCATGTCACATTTTGTTAGGATCATTTCATCCCTGTGCGATAGCTGGAGCAATAGGAGCACTCTTAATAACTTCTTTTACAAAAGAAACGACTCGCTGTGAAGGACTGTATGTCTAACCCTTTACTTTTGTTCCGTATTCGTACAGCTGGCTAAACACATGCGTTAACAAAGGGTCATGTTTGAATTTGTCTGTTACGGTAATATGTTGTATTATACATGTTAGCGAGGCCGCCATCAGTCACATGTTTATTGTGCAAGTCTCGCTGCCAGTGCTTTATGTAAGAATCCTCTTGTTGTCCTGGCAAATGTGTTTTGTGTTCAATGCTTATATTATGTTCATGGAAATAAACTGTTTAAACCAAGGGTCAAGATGCTCATGAAAAGAATTGTTGGGATTTGTGTCTATGAGGTCACCTTGCTGTGCATAATGGTGCATTCTTGGCTTTACTGGCAAGGTCTTTCCGAGCAACATTGACGGTCTTTCAAGTGGAGAGGGCCGGATGGGGTGGGGGTGAGGGTAGGGGGGGGTGGGGGGTTTGAACAGTTCCGTAGTACGGTCGTTACTGGTCTGTCATGTACCGATGTTTTTCTGCGACACCCAAGTGGAGCCGGTGGCACCTCTGAACTCTGGGCCGTGCAGCACACAGGCTGAGGGATCTGATAGGGTTCTGAACTCTGGGCCGTGCAGCACACAGGCTGAGGGATCTGATAGGGATCTGAACTCTGGGCCGTGCAGCACACAGGCTGAGGGATCTGATAGGGATCTGAACTCTGGGCCGTGCAGCACACAGACTGAGGGATCTGATAGGGTTCTGAACTCTGGGCCGTGCAGCACACAGACTGAGGGATCTGATAGGGATCTGAACTCTGGGCCGTGCAGCACACAGACTGAGGGATCTGAACTCTGGGCCGTGCAGCACACAGACTGAGGGATCTGATAGGGTTCTGAACTCTGGGCCGTGCAGCACACAGACTGAGGGATCTGATAGGGATCTGAACTCTGGGCCATGCAGCACACAGGCTGAGGGATCTGAACTCTGGGCCGTGCAGCACACAGACTGAGGGATCTGATAGGGTTCTGAACTCTGGGCCGTGCAGCACACAGAGTGAGGGATCTGATAGGGATCTGAACTCTGGGCCGTGCAGCACACAGACTGAGGGATCTGAACTCTGGGCCGTGCAGCACACAGGCTGAGGGATCTGATAGGGATCTGAACTCTGGGGCCGTGCAGCCACAGACTTAGGGATCTGAACTCTGGGCCGTGCAGCGCACAGACTGAGGGATCTGATGGGGATCTGAACTCTATGCCGTGCAGCACACAGGCTGAGGGATCTGATGGGGATCTGAACTCTGGGCCGTGCAGCACACAGGCTGAGGGATCTGATAGGGTTCTGAACTCTGGGGCCGTGCAGCACACAGACTGAGGGATCTGATGGGGATCTAAACTCTGGGCCGTGCAGCACACAGACTGAGGGATCTGACAGGGTTCTGAACTCTATGCCGTGCAGCACACAGACTGAGGGATCTGATGGGGATCTGAACTCTGGGCCGTGCAGCACACAGGCTGAGGGATCTGATAGGGATCTGAACTCTATGCCGTGCAGCACACAGGCTGAGGGATCTGATGGGGATCTGAACTCTGGGCCGTGCAGCACACAGGCTGAGGGATCTGATAGGGATCTGAACTCTGGGCCGTGCAGCAGCACACAGGCTGAGGGATCTGAACTCTGGGCCGGCAGCAGCACACAGGCTGAGGGATCTGATAGGGATCTGAACTCTGGGCCGTGCAGCACACAGACTGAGGGATCTGAACTCTGGGCCGTGCAGCACACAGACTGAGGGATCTGATAGGGTTCTGAACTCTGGGCCGTGCAGCACACAGGCTGAGGGATCTGATAGGGATCTGAACTCTGGGCCGTGCAGCACACAGACTGAGGGATCTGATAGGGTTCTGAACTCTGGGCCGTGCAGCACACAGACTGAGGGATCTGATGGGGATCTGAACTCTGGGCCGTGCAGCACACAGACTGAGGGATCTGATAGGGATCTGAACTCTGGGCCGTGCAGCACACAGGCTGAGGGATCTGATAGGGATCTGAACTCTGGGCCGTGCAGCACACAGACTGAGGGATCTGAACTCTGGGCCGTGCAGCACACAGACTGAGGGATCTGAAAGGGATCTGAACTCTATGCCGTGCAGCAGACAGACTGAGGGATCTGATAGGGATCTGAACTCTATGCCGTGCAGCACACAGACTGAGGGATCTGATGGGGATCTGAACTCTGGGTCGTGCAGCACACAGGCTGAGGGATCTGATGGGGATCTGAACTCTGGGCCGTGCAGCACACAGGCTGAGGGATCTGACAGGGTTCTGAACTCGGGGGCCTCCAAAGGGACGGTCTGTGAAGCTGACCAGTAGGTCATGATTTCTTTTTTTAATGTGGAGTCTGTCTGTCTGTCTGTCTGTCTGTCTGTCTGTCTGTCTGTCTGTCTCTCTCTCTCTCTCTCTCTCTCTCTCTCTCTCTCTCTCTCTCTCTCACACACACACACACACACACACACACACACACACACTTGCTCTCTCACTCTGTCTCTCTTTTTTTTTTCTTCTCCCTCCCCCCTTCTGCCCCCCCCCCCCCCCCCCCCCCCCCTCCTTTCCCCTCTCTCTAGTTTCAGATTCAAGCCCAGCTCATTTCCCCGTTACATTGATAAACAGCGGAGCAGACCAGTCCACTAGCACAGCGCCCCGGACATCCTGCAGCAATCGTGCCAACAGAAATGTTTCATTGTGTGTGTCATCAGTGCTGGTTATCAGCAGGTAACCGTCTGATGTGACACGCTCCACACTGGGGAATGAGGTGACACGCTCCACACTGGGGACGGGGCGAGTCGTGTTGTCTCCTGGCAGTACCATCCGCTGACAGGCAAGGTCCAGCAGTGATGGAGGAACAATTCATTAGTCTACGTTTGGAGATTTTCAGTTCTATGACAGTGGCACAGCTCCTGCCTCTACGCACGGGGGCCCGCTTGCTTGGGGTCAGCATTGTTTTTCGTAGGCAGGAACAAATTCACCAGTTCAGCGCTGCGTTCTGCCGTTGAGGAATTCAAGAGATGCGGCATTAGATTGTTTGCCCGGGGATTCGGTCTTTGGGACCCGGAACCTCTACAATGGAAATAACAGTTGCCGTGTGAGTGGACGTGACATCCCTGTTCACTGTCGGGAGTTGTCTGATCTCTTGCAGAGTTAGTTGGATTTATATTTTAGTGCATGGAACTTCCACATA
The DNA here is from genome assembly GCA_016801955.1 of Conus betulinus. Classification (NCBI taxonomy): domain Eukaryota; kingdom Metazoa; phylum Mollusca; class Gastropoda; order Neogastropoda; family Conidae; genus Conus; species Conus betulinus. Next base: position 42,660 of record JADBJO010009750.1, read on the forward strand.
GTTTGTAGTGAAAGTGCCGAGCCTGGGATGATACACAACCGAGCGCTTAAGGAGGTTCTGAAATGCAGCCAGTAATGCCAGAGGAATCCTCACGCCAACAGATACAGACCTGTTTCTCCATATGGTTTCACCGTATTCTGTACACATGTTGGCGAAAATAGGACGAACACAAGGAAATTTTAAATGTTAATGTTAGCGCCCGCCGAAAAAAAAAAAATGGAAAAAAAAAAAAAACGAATCACAAGACAAAACACGACGCGTTTGGACCTCCTAAGTCTTCTTCAGGCAAGATACGAAACAATCAGGGACACGAGCGATTGCTGGTTCACTTTCGTTGTCATTTGTTTGTTTCTTGCCTGAAGAAGACCTGAGAGGCCCCCTTGACCTTCCCCTTGGCTGACGTCACATTTCAGGCCTTTCCACTCACCCGTGACCTTATCTTTGCGCCAGCTGGTATCCCCGGAATAGTCCCATTCCTTTGATTTGAATCTGTCGGCCTGTCCTTGATGGCCTTATGACAGAAAATGAGGAGAATCAACTTTCAAATACGAAAGAGATTCTGAAAACAATCTGATCGAGCCCCAGTCTATAATAAATACCCCACTCTTGAAGCAAGACCTCGGCGTATTAATGTTTGGTGTGCAGCCAGCTTGATTTCAGATGCAGTCTAACTGCATGCTTCGCGACCCTGGTGCAGAAATATTCCATTTCTCTTTATTTTTTTTTCTGTGGTGGTTTTCCCCCTTCTCTTTCTGGTTTAGACGTATGACCTACACCTAAGTGTTGAGTACAACAACAACAAAAAAGTGCCAAGAACTATATCCATCTATCAGAAAATGGTCATGTTTTATAACTTGTTTTATAATGTACTGGAACACGCAGAAAGGATGATAAGAAAACAATTCCTTTCTAGCTGTGACTCTCAAAGACAACAGCATGTGTCTTCTAGTTGTCCGCATTAAAGCTGAATTTGATTGAAGTGGATTCAGAAACTGAATCAGACACACGGTTGTCTAAGCCCCCCCCCCCCCCCCCCCCCCCCTCTCTTTCTGCCTGGGTAGATGGTTGTAGTTAGGGTTCGAGTTCAATCCCGCATCCCAGGAGAGTGGGGGAAGCAGGGAGGGGAGGCTACCTCCCTGAAGGGGGGTGGGGGTGGGGAGGGTTTGAATCAGAAAGCACGCTGTTTGAACTTTGTTGTTCACCGCTGTCTCAGTTGTTCAAGCTGTATGATATACGAGACTGTGCGTCTTGCTGAGGTCTGTCTGATATGGTCCTTTGAGGTCGGCTGGGCTGGAACCAACATGACCTTACACCTTTCCGCTGAATTCTGTCAGCTTGTTGGCGATTGGTGGCCAACTGACCAAGATCGCCCCCCCCCCCCCCCTCCACAGCCCCACCCCCACCCCCACCCCACCCACCCCACACCCTTCCCCCGCCGCCTTGACCTGCGTGTCGTCTGCACGTGGAGTCTTCATTGTCTCCCTTTCCTGGAGACAGCGGCATGGCGCACAGGACGTTTGTCTCCCCTGCCATGGCGTAGTGAGCAGGGGGAACGGTCGTGTTGATTAATGTCAATAGCCGGGAGGTTGATGGAATACGGCTGCTGGCTTAGCCTGGCCTGTATCAATACTTGTATGAACCAGAGACCGAGAAGGAGAACGGAGAGAAGTGAACAGCGTTGTGAGCTGACTCTTGTTTTTCTCCCTGTACAAACCGCTCGGTCTTCAAGACAAAGATAGATGTGGTCTTTGTAAGGGAGACAAGATTTTACAGAAAAAAAAAGGTTTTAACAACATTTCTGGTGTTTTTCTTAAACGACGTAATCTAAAGGGTTGTGTGAATTCTTTATTTTATGACTTGTGAGTTGACCTCAACGCGGTGACAGACCTGATATGGCCCATTGCTGTCGGCTGGGCTATAAGGAACATTAGGCCTACCTTACCTTAATGATCAGAAAGGACATTTTTTTCTGATTAACTACCACCGTTGTTGTTGTTGTTGTTGTTTCATGCGTCTTATTAACAGCATCCCGAGATTAGGAGTCGTTCAGACCATTTCGATTAAAGTTGATTTCATCAGTCGTATTTGGACTGTCCTGTGAGCGGTCAGTTAAAAGTTGACGTCTGTCCAGCTGTCACAACGCAGAGTGTCCGGCATGTTGTGAGCGCCGGTGACCTGTCTCTTGTCAGGTCAACAGTGAGTAGTTGCAGGACACGGAGACGGCTCGATTGCCGTTGAGCTGGGCAAGGGCGAGTTGAAGCGGGAGAGGACAGGAGGGAGAGGTGGGGGGGATGGGGGGGGGGGGGGGGTAACAGAAGACAGGACAGGAAGCTAGAGGGGGGTGGGGGTGGGGGGTGGGGGATCTTACTGGACTTGCTGACCGCCTCCCCCCTCCACCTCCACCCCCTTTTCAATCTTTCCCTCTTTCCACTCCAACATCTTGTCCCCATTTCGGATGTTCAAGGTCTTTCGAAGTACCTATTGAACATGCACGCACGCACGCACACACACACACACACAGAGTTGTTGTTGCTGTTGTTTGTTTGTTTGTTTAGTTCTGAGTTTACGATTGGGCGGCACTGTTTAAGATAACAGCTATGTATGTACTTTTTTTTTTAATTTAGTGCTAGACATTCAAACTAGATCGTAAACCTAGCACAGAAAAAAGCAACGTGCTGGACAAGCTTCTTAAGCAGTCGTTGCACGATCGTGACCACTGCACTACACAGGGGAAGACTAGCTCTGCCGATGTGACCACATGCCGATGTGACCACATGCCGATGTGACCACATGCCGATGTCGATGTGACCACATGCCGATGTGACCACATGCCGATGTGACCACATGCCGATGAGATCCAATGGCTCACAATGACATGTGCTCACATCGGCCAGTCTACCATTCTTTTGGTAAAATACTGAAAACTATGGTCACAACGACACTTGGTCTCAACGACACGTGGTCAAAACGACACGTGGTCACAACGACATGCGGTCACAACGACACGTGGTCACAACGACACTTGATCACAACGACACTTGGTCTCAACGACTCTGGTCACAACGACGTGACCCTCTACAGGTGCACTATGGAAAGTTAATAAAGTCGGTGCCTGCATGACCGCCTTGCACACGGGCCTAGATGACAGGGGAGACAACGGCCCCTGCAGAGCCACAGCGTCTGCTGACCCTCTGCCAGTTGCGTCCCTTCCGTGTGACCGGGGAAGCTGTGAGGCGTGCACATCTTTACATCCGTGACGTACCGACGAGGTCAACAGTCATGTTGTGGATTCGTCCAGTGCGATCAGCAAAGGCAAGGCAGCGCCGCTCCGATCTATCCTAAAGGGTTATGAATCGACCCATCGTCGTCTGCCTGTCTGTCTCGCTTCGAATCGACCTCTCTTTGGAGCGAATGCTGTCGTTTTTTTTTTTTTTTTGATCTATTTTATTTCTTCTTTTTTTTTTTTTTTTCTTTTTTCTTTTTTTTTTCTTTTCTTTTTTTTTTCTTTTTCTTTCTTTTTTTTTGAGCGTGTTTTCCCTCACAGGTCAATGTCAGATCATACTGTGATTTTCACAAGGGGGAAGTTGGGTGTGTATGTACGGGGGGGGGGGGGGGGGGGGGGGGGGGGGGGGGGGGGGGGGGGGGGGGTGGGGGGGGGGGGGTTTACACCTTTTGAAAGGTCATGACTACTGTTTTCATTATGACATTGACTGTTTTGACGTCAAAACGGGGAATCCCCACTCTCTCTCTCAGCAGTTTTGCCGAAAAATGATTTCACGCCAGTTTTGTTGTTTTTCACTGGTCATGCTGTGAAGACATTAGGTAATGAATGTTGAGGCAGAAAGATCGAACGAACGAACGAACGAACGAAAGAAAAGGTTATGATTATGGGAGGCTGAGGCAGGTGAAAATAGTAAGAGGTTCACTGAACGCAGACAGCTATTTCCCATCGTTCGGCACCGTGCGCTTGGTTAATCGAGATGTAACGTCCGCCCCCAACTGTGGTGTTTCGCCAGACAGCAAGTGTACATAATGTCTGTGAGTGTCTGCGGCCTTTGTCGACCAGTCCTTTCAAGATCTGTCATCTGCACAATAATGCAATGAAACCAGTTCGCATGCACAGCAATCGGTGAGACTCTCTTTCACTCTGAGCTCATCATGACTTTTTTCATGGGAGCGATGATTGACCATTATGTCGGCCCGAAAAGATGGGGGGGGGGGGGGGGGGGGGGGGGGGGGGGGGGGGGGGGGGGCAGAAAAAGAAAAAGAGAAAAAAACGAGTTATCATAAAGCAGCAACATAGGCAGGGGTACCCGTTCTCGAGTGAAAACAGTAATTATGACTGTGTTGTGCTTGCTTGTTTGTTTCTGTGTTTAAAGATGATGAGGTTTTCTCAAAGAAAGTTTAGCATGGGCTTTTTGAGGCTGTGTGCTACTTCAGGGTTTTTCCCCCTTCAACTTCACATTGAGACAACCACACTCCGTAGAGAGAGAGAGAGAGAGAGAGAGAGAGAGAGAGAGAGAGAGAGAGAGAGGGGGGGGGGGGGGGGGGGGGGGAGACAGAGACAGAGACAGAGAGAGCGAAGGGGACAGGAGGTGAAGGGCGGGGGGATGGACGTCTGGTTATTTAATCAATTCTTTTCATTTCAACAAAGGGATCATTGTGACAGATCAGCCGCTACAGAGCGCAGTGTCCACGTGGTTGAGCGTCATGTTGTGGCTATGGACGCCATGAGAGATTAATATGGGTTCACTGTGAGGTAGACTGGGTCTGTCTTAGTGTAGACAGTGTATTACCGTTACTGTTAAATCAGTCATGATGAAGACAGGATAACTGGAACGTTCATTCATCTTGCACATTGAGACCGTTTTTGATTTTTTTTTCCAGCGAGTCACGAACACAAACAGAAACCACGGTAAAGTTAAAAGAAAAAGGAAAAAAAAGAAGAGATGATAAATAAGTTGAGCACGTTTGCATCTTTACATGGCAAATTGAGCTGAGTTGAACAGTGTTTTTAAGGTTACAGAAGTTTAAATCAAATAATTTTCTTGGGAACTTTTGGACATTTAAACTTCCGCCATGATATTTTGGCATCCCATATTACAATCTGCCATGAAGATCCTGTCGTTATTGCAGTCTGTCATCCTCTGTGGAAATTCAGTCTGTCCTGCCTTCTTCACTGCATACATCCCGGCTCATTTCACCACGGGAGAACGATACTAACAAGGGAGACAACAGTGCCCCGCTGTTCACAGCGTTTGCGAACGGTTTTGTCCCTTCTTATGGCTCGTTTGAGACTAGCTTCCCCCTCCACTACAGTGCTGATAACGCGATGAAGCGAGAACGTGCAAAACGAGTGTTGTTGTGGTGCAAATATACCTTTTTTGTCGTATCATATGAATGGTTTGCTTTCTAAACTCTCAGATCATGAATTTCTTCATTCTTATGTAAATACGATTTTGTCTGTTTGTCCGAAACTTTCATGGAGGAATGTCGACCAGAATTTTTTTTCCGGGGTTTAAACTTTTTCTAAAGTCAGCTATTAAGTTCACGAAACAAGGGAGATGATCCGGAGGAATAGTCTGCCTTGTAAGAAAATGAATTGACTTCCTTTGTGAAAGTGATAAATGTTGATTGCATCAATGTTTTTTTTTTTTTTTTTTCTTTTTTGATTGAAAATCAGTTGTTTGGAACGGATAAGCATGTTCTTTATGTATGCTCACACGTTCCACCAGAAACATCACCGTTTTTTACGCCCATTTGAATGTCGACCATGGAATTAGTTTAATTGAAGACTGTCTAGTTGATTGCTTTTTAAGTAGAGATGCATGAGTTGTTCTGAATGGCGACTTGAATAGTAGGACATCAAATAGTTCTCAGAATGTCCGTGCGGACACTGACCGTGATGTGCAATGCAAAAGCCAGCCTGTTAGTGTGAATGGCTGCTCTGAAGACTGTCATTTGAACGATTATGGCAAGCTGCTTTTAAATAATTATGTGCGCTGCTGTGGGATTGTGTATATATACCGAATGGTGTGTGTAAGGGCGACCAAAATGGTTGCTATGCATACATATCTGATTCTGGAAACGGTGTCAACGATTATTTCATATTTTCAAAATGACCTTCTTGCCCTTGTTTATAGAGTCTGACCACTTGCCCACATGTATTCGTGTTTCCTTTCCACGTCAAAAGAGATTTCATACCGATAAAAGTAATGGTGATTTAATGATAGAAAAATATGTCAGGAATGAAGAATATGAACATGTATAGAGAGATACTCTTTGTAATGATTAAGTGCATACAAAACTAAATATTGCGATGGATTTGATAGACACTGGTGTTGATGAAGCGTTAGATGTGTTTAATAATTGCATTAACTGAAAAGTGCCGACCGTATGAAAATACAAATATTCCCAAACAGAACGAAAACACGCCGATGATTGGTTTGATTGGGATTGTACGGTGACTAAGAAAAGTGTTAGGCATTTCTTGAGAAGTAACCGTCGTACGAAAGATCTCGAAGATGTCCAAGAATATGTCATTTCAAGACACGAGTATAAAAACTTATTAAAAAAACAACAGAAGGAGTTCAGCAAACTTATAAGATAAATTAGTTATGTCAATAAAAACTCAAAAGGAATTCTGGGATACCGTTCGCAAAAACCAATTTGAAAGGTAAACAGGAAGAAACTCTATATCTCCTGATACATGGTTCCAACAGTTTCAAACTTTGTGACAAAACAGATGCAAAATGATGTTCTCAAATGATGTTTTTGATGCAGATGTGGATAACAGTGTGAACCGCCCAGTTTCTACAGGTGAAGTGTTGCTAGCAGTAAGAAAACTTAAAAACCGTGAAGCGGCTGGTCCTGATGGTATAATAGGCGAATTCCTTGAATTTTTTTAACAAGTTGTTCGATAGAGGTACATTCCCTGAACGTTGGACCGAGTCTATCATTTTGCCTGTCTTTGAAAAAGGTGGCTTAAGTAACCCCAACAACTACAGTGAAAATTTCTCTGAGTGATATTAGCAGTAAATTATTTAGCACGATTATCAACAGCCGCTTGCAAGAATAGGTAGATGAAAATGACATCACAGGCCAACATCAGGCTGGTTTTAAGAAAGGATACTCAACTGTGGACCACATGTTTACTTTGTTAGCTCTTGTACAAAAACAATTTTCTTACAGTCGCAAATTGTATGTTGCATTTATGTATTTGAAAAAGCGTTTGAATCTATTCACAGATATCTTCTCTGGCCAATTTTGCTTTAAAATGGCATTAAAGGTAGACTGTACAAATGTATTAGAAGTATCTATGATGTAGTAAAAGCAAGAGTTCAGTATGGTGCAAATTTGACAGCTTGCATTGATTGTACAGCTGGATTAGACAGGGTGATGCATGCAGTCCGATGTTATTTTCTCCGTTTATTAATGAGCTGGCAATTGAAATAAACGATAATGGAAGACATGGTGCTATGTTTTCTCAAGACGCGTTTCAGTGATTTATTTTGCTATTAGCGGATGATGTAAACTTATTGTCTGAGACTGCAATAGGATTGCAAACACAGGTAAACAATCTACAAAGAGTTTCTACTTCACTTCAGTTAAAAGTTAATATGAATAAAAGTAGTATCATTGTGTTTCGAAAGGGTGGTTATTTAAGTGTAAGGGAAAGATGGTTTTACGACGGTTTGTGCATAATGCCTGTTGTCAATGTATAAGTATTTGGGAATATTTTTCTCCACCCGTCTTTGCTCTTGCCGTCAAAGATCTTGCAAGTCGGGCTAAAAATGCGTTGCTTTGTATTATGAAGAAGTTGTACATCCCTAATAATTATAAAGTTTCAAAACGGAGTGACTAAGGGCGGAAAATGAATCAAAATTTAGAAAGAGAGGGGGTTGGTTACCGCCAAGGACACAGAGTATAGAACCAGACACGAGTCCTGTACTCTGCCTGTGTCCTTTGCTTAATAATAATCGTTTCTTGTTCATGAAGGTGTTTGACTCTCAAGTTCAGCCTGTGGTTGTATATGGGGCAGAGTTAAGGGGATTAGACAAGGCAGTTGTTCACTGTGAGATCATTCATTGCTATGCTTCAAGAATTTCCTAAGAGTTGATATGAGGACATCAAATGACCTTGTATACGGCGAAACTGACAGGTGTTCTTTATGTGTGAACTCAGCGGTGAGATGTGTTCGCTGTTGGTTTACATTGTTGCAAATGGATCGGGAAAGAACTCCACGAAAAGCGTACGATATGTTATATGATATAAATCTCAAAGGTCAAGAGAACTGGGTGACTGAAGTGCGAATTTATTTGAATATGGGTTTGGGTTTGTTTGGTACAATCAGGTGTTGGAAATATAAATGACTTTATTCGTACATTTTGCTAACGGTTAATAGACTGTTGTTGGCAAAAATGAACTGAACATATTCAGACTAGTAGTCGATTTGACATATACAGACAATTTTTGTGAAACGCCTTCTTTGAAGCTCTGTTTATCATTGGGTTTGAATCCACATTATGCAACAACAAGATTCAGGCTTGGAATCTCAGAGTTAATGGTGCATAGCTCTAGATACAGAACTGTCAACAGAAATGTTTCAACTTGTCCAATGTGTAAAGAAGCAGACGAAAACCAAATCCAGCAATCAAACGTATTCGTGAAAGCTTTATAAAACCTAAATATCACCGACAACCCTCTTTGTTCAAACTGAGCTTACCACTGTCCTCACAAAAAGTCTCAGGATGTACAAAAATGTTTCAGTTTATCTTTATAAGGCATTCAGGTTTAGAGAACTCACAATGTCTTAGGAATAAACATCATTAAAAGTGTTTCCGTCTCTCTTTTCTGTTTCACGTATGGTTATTGATACTTGATATGATTTTTTTTTCTGTATGTATGTTTCTTGTTCAGTTTGTTTGTTTTTGATAAATAGCATACATGATGTTTCACGCACCCCTTCAAAAGGGGCCGTGGCCGATTGTAAATCAATTCATCCGACTCTCTCTCTCTCTCTCTCTCTCTCTCTCTCTCTCTCTCTCTCTGCGTTATCGCCCAAACCAAACTCCTCGCTGCTGTCACCCGGAGCTCATGACTGTTGTCATGCCCGTCATGGTTGTGCTATGTTCAGTCTCACAACAACCCTGCGCCAGCGTCCATGACCCCGGGAGTCCTCTCTTTGGGAGCTGCAAGTCCCAAACACCATATGTTCACACAACTCCACATAGGCGAGTCTTCAGGGTGCCCCATGTGGTACAGCCCCAGTGACAGTGGAACACTTCCTGCAGGACTGTCCCACACATAGAAAAGCTGAGGGCAGAGACCTGGCCTGCCGACGCATCAACGAGGGAGAAGCTCTGTGGATCTCTGGAGGACCTCCGCCATACAGCAGCCACTGAGAAGATGCTGATGGGAAAGAATAAAGAGTACTGTGACAAAAGTGGCTGGTTCCGGATGACAAAAGTTGCTTTGGTGACAGAAAGAGTTAATTTTGGTGACTAAAGTGATCACTTCGATGGCGACAAAAACGGTTAATTCTGGTGAGAAAAACTTATTTCGATGGCTACAAAAACGGTGAATTTTGCTGAGAAAAAAAATCGTCACTTCGATGACAACAAAAGCGGTTAACTTTGTTGCGAAAAGCTGGTCATCTCGATGGCGACAAAAGCTGGTTAATTTTGATGACAAAAGTGGTCACTTCGATGGCGACAAAAGTGCTTGATTTTGGTGGCAAAAACTACGTATGGTTACTTCGGTGGCAATAGAAGTTGACAAAAGTGGTGCGATCACCAGCTGCCGTGGCGAAGTGGTTAGCGTCGCGGACTCCCGGCTGGAAGGTCGTCGTGGGTTCGAATCCCATCAGAGTCATGTGGGTTTTTTCTGCCCCGACCGGCTCCTGCCCAATTGAGTTTGCTGCGGACTCAATTGGGAAGACTGGGACCACACAGTCGAGTTTCATCCACTTAATGGATGCGTTTCTGAGAGTGCTGCTCAAATTTCATGACCAACACTGCAGGTGCCTGTATCTCTCGGGCCTGGTTGACGCCGGGATATATTATGAAAGGAAGCGTAGAGTACAGCCTGTCATGTAGTCTCAGACCGAAATGGAAATCCGTTGCATCATCTTAATCATCCTCATTCTCATCGATCAGCATAAAAAAAAAATGTCTCAATTCTGTGGCCCTTCATGCCCTGCTCTCATGGTGACCTCAGTTTCGATGTCCTCATCCACGTCTGTGGCCTTGGTTTGGTTCCGTCGGGGTCACCGGTATCGGCGAGTCCATGGGGGGCTGTCGTTGGACGGACGTGGTGGTGCCCTCCGGAGGGAGAGCTCACTCACGCCGGCTCCGCGACTAAGCAATTATTGTCGTCAGTAGGGGGCTTAGTAGGTGGTGTCCTGCGTGTGTTAGATCAGAACAGGCGCCACTGAACACACCGAAGTGACTCGGCAGCAGTGCAGTGTCTCCTCCGGTGGGTCGCCTCTTGACGACTTGATATTGACCGCTCCCTGTGGATTGCTGGTGTCGGGGCTGCGGCGGGCGTTTTTGGATACTCCCTCCGCGCCTACACACACACACTAACACGCACGCACACACGCTCACACACACACACACACACACACACACACACACACACACACACACACACACACACACACACACACACTCGCACGCACGCACACACACTCGCACGCACGCACACACGCGCGCGCGTACACACGCACACACACACACATGCACGTACGCACCTTGCAGGCACACTCATACATCACAGGCATACAAGTACGCACGCACACATACGCATGTATACGCGCGCGCGCGCGCGCACGCATGCACGCACGCACACGCACACACAACCACCACTACCACCACCACCACCACACGGACTCTTGCATACCACCAACAAACACGGCGAAAGAGATTTTGGCAACTTTACTTCCAGTCCAAGAACCAAGAAAAGTGTGTGTGTGTGTGTGTGTGTGTGTGTGTGTGTGTGTGTGAGAGAGAGAGAGAGAGAGAGAGAGAGAGAGAGAGAGAGAGAGAGAGAGAGAGCCCAGGGAAGGGGGGGGGGGCATGCAAATGAATGCATGTTGCGCTTGGTTCAGAATCTGTGTGTGTGTGTGTGTGTGTGTGTGTGTGTGTGTGAAAAAGACCATTATAAGCTGAAATCGGGAGATAATATCGACTAACTTAATGTAATGATCTTCAAATAATACGGACTTTGAAATGTTAAAAAGTGCATTATATTTTGCTAATCTTACGTCACAAAGGGAAACAAAATGTACATGAAACAAACAACTAGAGAGAAGCCCAGCGATGCTGGCCACTGACCCACCTCCCCCCTCCCTCTCACTGTCAAGGCTGACCACTGACCACCTCCCCCTCCCTCTCACTGTCAAGGTTGACCACTGACCACCTCCCCCTCCCTCTCACTGTCAAGGCTGACCACTGACCACCTCCCCCTCCCCTCTCACTGTCAAGGCTGACCACTGACCACCTCCCCCTCCCTCTCACTGTCAAGGCTGACCACTGACCACCTCCCCCTCCCTCTCCTGTCTATGTATTTTCTAAATCCCCCTCCCTCTCACTGTCTATGTACCTTCTAGCTCCCCCTCCCTCTCACTGTCTATGTACCTTCTAACTCCCCCTCCCTCTCACTGTCTATGTACCTTCTAACTCCCCCTCCCTCTCACTGTCTATGTACCTTCTAACTCCCCCTCCCTCTCACTATGTATCTTTAACTCCCCCTCCCTCTCACTGTCTATGTACCTTCTAACTCCCCCTCCCTCTCACTGTCTATGTACCTTCTAACTCCCCCTCCCTCTCACTGTCTATGTACCTTCTAACTCCCCCTCCCTCTCACTATGTATCTTTAACTCCCCCTCCCTCTCACTATGTATCTTCTAACTCCCCCTCCCTCTCACTGTCTATGCATCTTCAAACTCGTGCGGAAAGCCGAGGAAACGAAACTTCTCAGGCATGAGGATAGATACAAAAAAAAAAAACAAACACAAAAAAAAAATCACCGATGCACATGCACATGGTGTTGGAGCCCCCCGCTACCCCCCCCCCCCCCCCCCCCCATACATACACACCCTCACCCTCACCTCCACCCCCCCAGATCTGTGTCTAACACTAAAAACCCGTCCTCCAATTCAAAAAAAAAAAAAAAAAAAAAGTACGAAATCATGAATAACTACGGTTGTAGTTGTCTCTTCTACCCCCTCTACGAAATGTGTGAAATTCTCTCTCTCTCTCTCTCTCTCTCTCTCTCTCTCTCTCTCTCTCTCTCTCTCTCTCTGTTGGTTTAATTTAGCTCAGTGTGTAAGCCTTTCGTGAGTAATGGTCAGAGAACTCGGTTGCGGTAGCAACATCCTGGAAGGCGGCTAGCTTCAGTGTACGGGTCAACCGTTTCTGGAACCTCCACACACGTCATTTTTGATTTTCTTTTTCCGGAAATGACGTAACGGACTTACCGCGCACCTTCGCTGACGCGCGCTTTCTGTTCACACGAGTGGCTGTTTCATCCATCAGGTTGATACCGTGACAAAACAAATTTGAGTAGTCATGTAACCGCCCCCTTGAAACAACAACAACAAACAAAGTACCGTTGACCATTCCGTACAAGGTGAATGCACCGCCAATAGCACCATTCCTTGCTATTGCTACTGTGGGCAGTCCGGTCTATAGCACCATTTCCTAATACTGCTGCTGTGGGCAGTCCGGTCTATAGCACCATTCCCCGATACTGTTGCTGTGGGCAGTCCCGGTCTATAGCACCATTCCCTTATACTGCTACTGTGGGCAGTCCGGTCTATAGCACCATTCCCCGATACTGTTGCTGTGGCAGTCCGGTCTATAGCACCATTCCCCGATACTGTTGCTGTGGGCAGTCCGGTCTATAGCACCATTCCTTCATACTGCTACTATGGGCAGTCCGGTCTATAGCACCATTTCCTCTCATACTGCTACTGTGGGCAGTCCGGTCTATAGCACCATTTTCCATTCCCTCATACTGCTGCTATGGGCAGTCCGGTCTATAGCACCATTCCCTCATACTGCTACTGTGGGCAGTCCGGTCTATAGCACCATTTCCCTCATACTGCTACTGTGGGCAGTCCGGTCTATAGCACCATTCCCTCATACTGCTACTGTGGGCAGTCCGGTCTATAGCACCATTCCCTGATACTACTACTGTGGGCAGTGTGTGGACAGTGTGTGTGGACAGTCTGATCTATAGCACCATTCTGTGGGCAGTGTGTGGACAGTCTGATCTATAGCACCATTCTGTGGGCAGTGTGGGGACAGTCTGGTCTGTAGCACCATTCTGTGGGCAGTGTGTGGACAGTCTGGTCTCTAGCACCATTCTGTGGGCAGTGTGTGGACAGTCTGGTCTGTAGCACCATTCTGTGGACAGTGTGTGGACAGTCTGGTCTGTAGCACCATTCTGTGGGCAGTGTGTGGACAGTCTGGTCTCTAGCACCATTCTGTGGGCAGTGTGTGGACAGTCTGGTCTGTAGCACCATTCTGTGGACAGTGTGTGGACAGTCTGGTCTGTAGCACCATTCTGTGGGCAGTGTGTGGACAGTCTGGTCTATAGCACCATTCTGTGGGCAATGTGTGGACAGTCTGGTCTATAGCACCATTCTGTGGACAGTCTGGTCTATAGCACCATTCTGTGGACAGTGTATGGACAGTCTGGTCTGTAGCACCATTCTGTGGGCAGTCCGGTCTGTAGCACCATTCTGTGGACAGTCCGGTCTGTAGCACCATTCTGTGGACAGTCCGGTCTGTAGCACCATTCTGTGGACAGTCCGGTCTGTAGCGCCATTCTGTGGGCGGTCCGGTCTGTAGCACCATTCTGTGGGCGGTCCGGTCTGCAAAGTGAACATGGGCCAGGTAACAGGGTGTTGAGAAGAGGAGGGGAGAGGGGAGAAGAGGAGGGGAGAGGGGAGGGAGGGAGGGAGGGGGGAGGCCTGAGGGATAAACCGTCCCGAGGTGGCCTTTCTGGTCGAAAGGTTTGAACCGACGGGCAACTGGGACACAGGGAGCTGGACCTCAGCCTCCCGTGCTGCTCGTCGAGATCAATCTTTTCTGCCCCCCCCCCCCCCCCCCCCCACTCCCCCAATCTCACCAAAGGTTGCGAAAGCACTTGGGGGAGGGGGGGGGGGGGGGGGGGGGCGGCAGTCCACTTAGAAGAATCGCCTGGCCCAACACATGATCTACGTAAATATCTAGGACTGCCATTATGTTCTGTTTACTATAATAGATACATGTGACCCTAGTAGATTGTCTTTTTTAGTGCCCCCCGCTCGTACTTTCAGAAGTTTACATGCCACCTTTTATTAGTGTCGTTTCTGACGATACGTCATGGCCTCTTCCACCAAAAATGCCTGTCGTATTCCAATGTGCGCCACTAGTTGCCTGATTCCGTTATCTACCCGGGTGCAGCATTTGATAATACCCTGGGGCTGTTCTCAGTGCTTTGCGTCCCCTCTGACAATGTCGTGAAGTCCGGGACCTTCTGAGTAAGAGGTAGGAGAAACCCAATCTGAACTAAACCAAAAAAGACCTCGAGTAAACGGATCAAACTGTATGAGCTCACGATGACGGATTTTTTCTTTCCTTTTTTCTTTCTTTCTTTCTTTTCTTTTCTTTTCTTTTCTTTTTTCTTTCTTCTTCTTCTTTTTGTCTCTGTTTTGTTCCACGTGTTCCGATATCGAATGTGAACATGACCAGAAAACCTTCACTTCTTCAACTGAAATAGGACAGAAAGCCAAGCAACTGGGGACACTCGGTGTGACTGATGTGAAGAGACGACTCTCCCACACATGGTGCGTAATCCCGCGCGTTCACTCTCCCGTAAAGGAGATACGCCAGATCCGCCCCCGTCTGCCGAAATGGATTGGGGAAGACATCTGTAAAGCTCACCGGGGGGGGGATTATGGCCGGGCAATCCTCACAGACCGGGCAATATTCCGCGCCTCTCGCCCACGATGTCCCGTGAGCATGACAACAGAATGGTTCCATGATAGTCACAACTGGGGTAAGATGCAGCGGCTTCCTCTGACCACAGCCTCAGCTGTTGCTCCCCCCCCCCCCCCCCCTTTCTTCAATTCTCCCCCCCCCTTCTCTCCCCCCCCCCCCCCCCCCCCCCCCCCCTTTCATCTCAGAATTCATACAAGGCACAGTACTCGGTATTTCTCTGAGAGTGATCACTCCGTTTGACGCATCACTGTTGTTCGCTGTGAGGCGGTCATAGAATATCTAAAACAGTTTTCAACCGAGTTTGATTTAAATCTCAGAATAGAACCGAGACATCTCTGCCAATGATGTCACTGTCTATGATGAGTATCTTTATGTAACGGAGTCTGCTGTGTGACAGTGTATGTATACTTTATGTAACCCAGCCTGCAGTATGACAGTGTATATAATACTTCATGTAACCTACAGTATGACAGTGTACATATACTTCATGTAACCTGCAGTATGACAATGTACGTATACTGCATGTAACCCAGCCTGCAGTATGACAATGTACATATACTTCATGTAACCCAGCCTGCAATATGACAGTGTACATCTACTTCATGTAACCCAGCCTGCAGTATGACAGTGTACATATACTTCATGTAACCTGCAGTATGACAGTGTACATACACTTCATGTAACCCAGCCTGCAGTATAACAGTGTACATATACTTCATGTAACCTGCAGTATGACAGTGTACATATACTTCATGTAACCTGCAGTATGACAATGTACATATACTTCATGTAACCCAGCCTGCAGTATGACAGTGTACATATACTTCATGTAACCTGTAGTATGACAGTGTACATATACTTCCTGTAACCCAGCCTGCAGTATGACAGTGTACATATACTTCATGTAACCCAGCCTGCAGTATGACAGTGTGCATATATTTCGTTGAGAATTGGTGACCAGTCATACCACATGTAGATCCATTTTTAATGACCAACAGTACACGTGGGCGTTTGAACGCGGCTAAGATCCACTTTATGAATGAGGAGTAGAATGTCGAATCGGCTTATAAATGATCAACAAACTATTAAACTGCCAAACGACCTTTAAAATCGATTAACCACCGTCAGATTGGTCAACCTTATGGCTGTCAAATCACCGCCGAAATGGAATAAATGACTGCTAAATCA
This sequence comes from Conus betulinus, assembly GCA_016801955.1. Taxonomy (NCBI): domain Eukaryota; kingdom Metazoa; phylum Mollusca; class Gastropoda; order Neogastropoda; family Conidae; genus Conus; species Conus betulinus. Next base: position 58,841 of record JADBJO010009750.1, read on the forward strand.
CCGTCACATCGATCAGTAAAATGACCGCCAAATCATTATCAAACTGATCAACAACATGGCTGCAAAATCAGCATCAGATTGATGAAAAGTACCTGCCAAATCACCGTCGAATTGGTAACATCAAGGCTTAAAAATCAAAGTCAAATTGATGAACAAAACGGCTGCCATATCAGCGTCAACTTGATCAGGGGCAGCTCTTACGCCTGTTTCTGTGTACGATTCATGATGTGCCAGGTTTTTCTTCTGTTGAAGTCTGGAAACTGGACCATGAAAATTGTACACTTTGTGCAGGGTGGACACGGCCCATTCTGCAGTGCCTGTTTGCCAGTATGTATTTTCATGCAGGTTTTTTTTTTTTTTTTTCCTTTTTAATTTTTTTTTTTTTTACCAGACCTGATAACCCATACGATTTCACAATATTTCATACACAAAGTTTGTTGAAAATACGACGAGTATGACGAACTAAAAAACAAAACAAAAAACAAAATAAAAACCAACCAACCAAAAAACAAACAAAACCGAAACAAAACAAACCAAAAAAAAAATCCTTAAGACAAAGTTTCTTGAGCGGTAACTGCACTTGCGGAGTTCCACCAAGGTGGTGTCTTGGTGCGCTTTGACCAAAGAGCGGCAACTCCCATTAACTCTCGCGAGCAAAATCTCGTCTGGCTGTGTCTGCATCTTTAACAACAACAAACTCATGCGTAAGAACAACAGCGGCGACTACACGCCTAGAAATATCGAGGGAAAAATAAAGAGACAACACACACACACACACACACACACACACACACACACACACACACACACACACACACACACACACAAAATAACAAAACGGCGAGTTGGCGTGAATTTGTGCCAAGGTATATACCATGAATGAGATTGGAAAGTAATTTGTATTTTTACTGTGGCTGCTACAAGATCAGGTATCCTATACTTTCTGCTGTGTGTAGCAGGTGAAAACAGATACCCCCTCCCCTCCTCCCCCGCACCCCTCCACCCCCCCCCCCCCCCCCCCCCCCTCCCCCCCGCACGTACATAAACGGGAAGATGTGTACACATTCTATACAGAAGATATCCTTTTTTTTTTTGTTGAAAAGTACACCATTAGCAGTTTAAATGTAAACCAGTTTGTTTCGATATTCTGTTTATCTGGGATGGAGAGATTAAGCAGGTCCAAGTCTTATCCGCAATACGGATGATTCAGTGGTCTTGTCAAAAATTGCTGCTGCTTGTTTCATTTCAGGATGTATTTTTTTTTTTTTTTCTTTTTAAAGATCTGACTGTAATCTGTTTTACCACACGACTTCGACAGCCTGGAAAGGCCCTCCGAGGTCGGCTGGGCTATCATGATAAAAACAAGTAACTATTCAGATAGGAAATGAAAAATTAAAACAAAAGTAACTATTCAGGTAGGAAATGAAATTTGAAAAAAAAAAAAAAAAGATGTGGGCAAAAGAGGGGAACTGCGGTATTGATGATGTCCGATATTGTCTGTCAGAAGATCAAGACAGAGAATAAACTGTCTAGGCGGTCGACGACGACACGCCTGCTGGTGGCTATCCTTGACCTGCACCCACTCTGGCATAGGGACGGGAGTGGGGGGGGGTGTTGGGGGGGGGGGGGGGGGGGGGGGGCAGGGAATCCCCTGATCAGACCTTGGAGTCTTCAGCAGCCTCCCTGCGGCAGCTCACAAACGCTTCTGGTCCTAACTAAAGTATCACTGCTGCAGGAAAGTCTTAGGCTTCCGCGACAGAATACGGCTAAAAACATGGACGAACGTCTTCATTGCTAGGTTCCAGAAGAAACCGGACATAGCAGAGGAGAGTTTTGTGTTGAGAAAGTGTGTTCAGATGTGGAGAAACCCGCGCTTCCCATAGCAGTCTTCCTCTGCCCTGGCCAAGCCTCCCCCCCTCCCCCCCACCCCCCCCACCCCCCCCCCCCCCCACCCCCCCCCCCCCCCCCCCCCCCCCCCCCCCCCCCCGCCACCACTCTTCATACTCCGCCGCTGCAAGTTCTCACTCTCAATCGTTTCCTGTAGTGGTACACATTCACTTTAGCATGACTGGGATCCGGTTGTAAGTTTATACACCTGTCAGGCTCGTATTGTTTGATTATGTGCTCCAAGCGTAGTCCTCCCAAAGTATCATGACGTAACACTGGGGCATGTATCATACACACTATTCTGGAAAACACCTAGTACTTTACGTCACATGAAAAGGTACACGAATCTTTTCATACACATAGGTAGGATATTTATATAGACAAAACACAAATACGTGTCGTGACAGTTATGCAAAACACGAATCTCTTCTTTTAACTTACGCAAACATGCAGATAAACAACTAGGGGAGTTATGCCGTCTGTACATTGACAATCACACCGAGCAGGTCCACACCAACGTCACAAACGGACAGAAGCACCAAAGGCTGACGGGCAGAACAACGGGGACGCAGTCCTGGGACGCAGGGGCGGGGTCCTCAGTGACGTCAGGGGGGGCGGGGGGGGGGGGGGGGGGGGGGTGACGTGGTGACGGCGCGGGAGGGGGGGCTAGGTGTCCGTGCTTCCCTTCTCCTCTCGGCGGCTTTCTGACGTTTTTCTTGGCCTTGGCCGTGACCTTCTGACGTCGGTGACCCATCCCGGGGGACGGGACGGGACGTGCTGCCGTGCCCCCTCCCCCTCCCCTCCCTCGTCTCCGGCACCTTCGACCGTCAAGGTTTTCTGCCCGGGACCGGAAGTGGCTCCCCCCTCCTCCGCCACCGCTTCCTGCCGCTGCAGCCTGTCCTGCGTGGAGGGGGGGATGGGGATGGGGATGGGGGCCGAGGAGGAGGAGGAGGAGGGAGAGGAAGGGTCGGAGGTCACGCCGGGCGATTTGCCGGCCGTCTCCACGCGCGCTCGGGGATGCTGGGGATGCTGGGAGGGCGGTCCACGTGGTGCCGACGGCCGGGGCCCGACAGCGGGGGCTGCACGTCTCTCTCGGGGATGCGGGGCAGGAGGCCGTCCATGGATCGGGAGAAGGCCTGGAACTGCCCCATCAGGCCCCGCCCGGGCCGCGCCGGACCCTCCGCCGACCCCGCCTCGCCGCCCCTCTCCTCCGAGGTGGGCTCCACCTCGTCCACCTCGGTGATCTCGTCGAAGGTGACGGGCTGGGTCTTGTAGCGGCTGCCCGTGCGCTGGGGGGGTCTTGCGCAGCTTCTTGAAGGAGCCCGAGTGGCCGAACTCGCTGCCCAGGTGCAGGCGGGACAGGCGCTCTGGGAAGTGCGTCTCGTAGTGGAAGAGGGGGTCGTGCAGCTTGCTGGGGGAAGACATGCTGGCCCGGGTCAAGTGTGCCCCGTGTTAGAACGATCTGTTACAGCTCGTGCAGAGTGTTGGAGCTGGGCTCATTTCTCAGTGGCGTCCCATGTTTGTCTCCCACGGGGAAGAGTGGGGTGGGGGGGTCTGAAATTTCTCTCGCAAAAAAAATGTTTCGCAGGATACCCTCTTGCGTGAGCCAGGAAAGTGCTGGTGATGTATTCTGTGGCGGTCAAGTTCACTCGCGCTCGCCTCCCTGTGCGAAGTCATTCACTTTGAAATAATTACACTGTTTATGATTCTGCCTGATCAAGAAACAGGCGGCTGCCGGGCCGTTGTCACGCGGCGCAGGAACGCAGAGGACAGGTGTCGTAGGACAGGCTGTCTATCGAGGTGATGCCTGAGATCGTACTCCACGTCAGTTCACCAACTTCACAGGAAGTCTTCTACTAGAAGTGCGTCCACTAACTCCAGATGAGGTGAGTCCTCTGCCTAGAGATGAGTTTCGGTCCGTGGGCTCCAGGTGTGTCCTCTCAGTCCAGGCAAGGGTCACCGTGCCGGCTGCTGTGTGCCCCGCGCCAGGTGTGTGGAGGACAGGTCGCTACCTGAAAACACAGCAGAGCAGGGCATCAGCGTCACGTTGCACCACGCAGTTCATGGCACGGTCTGTGAAGCACTCGTCAACCCTGGCACCAGAACAACGGACAGGCGTTACAATGACGGTGGGTGATTGCTGCTATGACGATGGGCGGTCATTGCAAGATCTGCCGGTTTCCAAGAATGGATGATGCTTACTGAGAAAATGGGCAGTTTTGACTATGGCAATGAGTGCTTATTGTTGTGACAATGGGTAATTATTAGCAAGACAATGGATAGTTATTGCTATGACAATGGATAATTATTAGCACAATTGATGGTTATTGCTATGACAATGGGTAATTATTAGCACGACAATCGATGGTTATTGCTATCACATGGAATAAAATATTGCGAGTGGATAGTTACTGCAATCACATGGGATAGATATGACAATAGATAGTTATAACTAGAGCAATGTACAGTTGTTGCCATAAAGGACAGTTAAAACTATAACAATGGATTGTTCAAGTTATGACAATTTTATTACTAGGACAATGAATAGCTGTTGTCATCATTACCAAAACTATGAATGGTTACTGCTGTGACAATTAGCGTTTTATTGCTAAAACAATCATCAGTTGTGACTTCACAATGAACTGTTATTGCCATGAGAAGGAGCAGATATTGCCATGACGATGAAAGATGATTGCTATGACGGTGGGCGGTTATTGCTATGACAATGAAAAGTTATTGTTTTGACAAGAATTGTGCAGTAACTGCAATGACAATAAACCCAAGTTGCTTCAACAATGGTAGGTAATTACTTTTATTTCATATCGTTTTCACTACTTTTGTTGTACATCATCACTCTCGTTTTCTTAGCATTGCAGTGCAGTTCAGCTTCAGCTGCTTCATGTTTCCAGTAGCCTCTTTGCATGTGATATTTCATTGGACAGCAGTGCTATGCCGTCAGCAAAGTCCAGATCTGTCATTGTCATGTCACAAGCTGAAGATGATGTGGACTTCTAACTTGAAAAAAGAACTAAAGATTCGTCTCTTTATGTCTACTGTCGAGTCTGTGTTGCTCTACAACTCGAAACGTGGACCTTAACAGAGCAGATGGAGACGAGTCTTGATGGGACGTATACCTGCATGTTGAGGCTCCCTAAAGTTAGTGACAAGATAAGAACACGTAGGCTTTGCCTAGCCGGTCACTGTATGCGACATCCAGAGGAGGTTGCTTCACAACTTGTACTGTGGCAGCCAACTGGAGGGAGAGCGAACAGGGGAAGGAAGACAACAGACTTCACTGATCTTCTCAAAAGGGACACTGGCCTCGAAAACATCGATGAGATCAAGGCAGCCATGTTGGACAGGAGCAAGTGGAAGGAGTACGTCACAGAGGCTCGGTCGGGAGATCGGCCTAACTGAAACATAACTGAAACTGAAGTGACTTTTATAGTAGCCGGTTATTCCTTACCAAAGGGAGACTTGCTATGATGACGTACTGTTATTGCTAAAACATTGGTCAGTTACAGCTATTACGCCAGTCGTTTGGTCCTGATTGGACTCCAAATGAAACGGCCTTCTTCTTGGAAAATGGTTTTCGTTTTTCACGTCAAACATTTCACTTCAAACGAGCTTATTTCCGTTTGAATCCTTTGTACATGAAGCTTTATTTACCATTCTCTGGCCAGACCTGACGTGGCAAGGCCAAATGATGTGGCAGCAGCAACTGAAGTACTGGAAGTGGATGTGTGTCTGGCACGCTAAAAGACACCTGATGTACTTGACCTGTGCCATTACCGGCGATTTCCCAGCCGCTGCTTTTGTGTTGAAGTTTAACGTGGAAATCTGATAATAGTTTTTGAGAGAGAGAGAGAGAGAGAGAGAGAGAGAGAGAGAGAGAGTTCTATGCACGATTGATTAATGCTGCTTTCTGGTTTAGACGGCTGTGGAATCCACAATAAGCTGGGCGGGAAAACAACTCAGAAGTGTAAGTCTCAGCCACGTCTTGCATCTCCTTCCTCGGGTCAGCTAAAGGCTGTTGCGCCTGTGGACGCTTTTGGAATATTGGAGGACGAAGAAACAGAGTGTGCGTGCGCACGCATGTTTGACCTGCGGGATAGGAAAAAATTCAGGGAATACAACAAGAGTGGCAGATTTATTCCACTGGGGACAAAATATGAGTGACGCATTCCCCAGTGAACAAAACATCAGGAACGAATTCCCTGGGAGACAAATGTCCGTGACCAGTGACGAATTTTGTAGCATAAGAATTATCCCTGAACTGGTTCCCTTAAGGACAAAATACATCGCTGACAAATTCCTAAAGAACGAAATACCAGCGACGAAATATCCCCGACCAGTTTCCCTGTAGACAAGATACGAATTTTCTAGAGAATGAAATACTATTGTTGAAGTACAAACTTATAACCTTTTTATGATGTCATTATTACTTTTCTTTTCCTCTTCTGTAGATTTTTTTTTTTTTTTACAATGTTTTAGAGCATGCCTACAGAGGCACCAATCGAATAGTCTGATCCTCAAATCAGCCAACATTTGACTGTGCAGAGTAGTGCTGTACCAAAAGAAGAAAAGGGAGGAATGTGGAGATGGGGGTGATCCAAACTTTGAACCGTAATAAATTCAGCGCATATCGTGTAATTGATTCAGCACATATCATGTAATAAATTCAGCTTATATTGTGTAATGAATTCAACACATATCATGTACTAAAACTAAATTCAACATATATCGTGTAAATGAATTCAGCACTTATCGTGTAATGAATTCAACACATATTGTGGCGTCTTCGTTCTCCTGATACGCTGATCTCCCCTCGGAAGCAACAACTGATTTTTAGATTATTCAGAAATGTACAATCGATCGCCTGCCCCCCCCCCCCCCCCCCCCCCCCCCCCCCCCCCCCCCCCCCCCCCCCCCCCCTTTCCCTCTCTGGGACTGCCACAAAAACATTCAACCAGTTCAACCAAGAACAGCTGCTGTTTCGCTCATCTGACTTTTGACGCGATAGCAGTACCATAGTAATGCCAGAAGAGAAAGGAGTAACGGCAGAGTGTCTGTCATGTCATCTACCAATTTAGAACAGAAGAAATGAATAACTGTTGATTGTGGGGGAGGGGGGTGGGGGTGGGGAAAAAACCTCCATAACGACGAAGAAGTCAAATCAAGTGGAGTTGTTGTGGCCAGGTCACGAGAAAGAGATAGAAGCAAACATGCCTTGGACTCCCAACCACAAACACAACCTTTCCCAGCGCCGACCGATCTGTGTTGGTGTGAAACGAGTCTGTATTGATAACGAATCTATATTGATGTGAACGAATCTGTATTAATAACGAGTCCATATTGATAACGAATCTACATTGATAACGAGTCTACATTGATGACGAATCTCTATCGATGTGAATCTGTATTGATAACGAATCTATATTGATGTGAACGAATCTATATTGATAACGAATCTATGTTGATAACGAATCTACATCGATGAGAAGGAATCTATATTGATAACGAATCTATATTGTTAACGAATCTGTATCGATGTGAATGAATCTATATTGAAAACGAATCTACATTGAGAACGAATCTATATCGATTGGAACGAAACTATATTCATAACGAATCTATATTGATGTGGACGAATCTATATTGATAACGAATCTATATCGACGTGAACGAATCGATATTGATAACGAATCTCTATTGATAATGAAGCTCTATTGATGTGAACGAATCTGTATTGATAACGAATCCATATCGATGTGAATGAATCTGTATTGGTAACGAATTGGTATCGGATGTGAACGAATCTATATCAATGCGAACGAAGCCGGCGTGTCTTCCCAAATGACATGACGTCATTTCCTGGGCGAAACCTGCTCGTTTCCGCTCTGCTGTCATATCTAAATGATAAGGCAATAACCGCCACATTGGCCAGGAACCGGAAATGGGACGTCACGGCACCGCACACGGCCATCTAGCCATGCATATTTTATACATTCCCTCCAAGTCAGACGCATCATGGATTCTGAGCATTATAGTCTGCCGACTGGAGGGGGAAGACCTGCGTCTTCTTGCACTCCCAGTTCTGATAGAACAGGGAGTACTTTACAGTGGGAACGAAGAAATGCTGTCTGTGTGTCTGTCCATGGTCAAAATGTGTTCCACTCGCTCGCTCGAGGCGAAACTTCTTGGCCGATCTTTCTGGAAATTTGTAGGTGTGTTCATTATGGGTCACGGATAACGCCCGATGTTTTATTTTGCCAGAATAACCGTTGCTAGAATAGCCGTTACTAACGGCTATAACGGCCCAAAACGTTCCCCCCTCCCCCCTCCTTTTATGGAATATCTCGGTGACAAAATACATTATGACGCATATTTTGATAGTGACTTTTTTTTTTTTTTTTTTTTTTTTAATTTGACAAATATCTGAGAAAGTACTGTGTTTGAGGGATTTCAAAATAGCTTTAGATCTATTAACTGACTGGTAGATCATGGGTATTTCCATAGTAAACATGCTCTTGACATTACACGCGTGTTCACACACACACACACACACACACACACACACACACACCACACACGAGCAAACAGCCCCGATTTTATTTGCATCATGCCGCTTTCACAAAACAGTATTTTTTTTTTTTTCTTTATTTAACCAGTACAAACTTTATTTTGAACTTTTTTGCTTTGTGTTCTTTTTTGAAGATGTATGTGGTAAATGCATATGTTTTTGATCGTGCAAACAAAAATCTATCCAAATCTAAATGCCTAGATATTTGTTATTATCAAAATTAAAACAAAAGAAGCCCAGATTCAAAATCTCCATTCAATTTCCTTCAAAAATCATATATATTTCATTTTTTTTATATCTTTTGTAGTTTCTGAGCTAGAATTTTTTGTTAATTATTACCCCCCAAGTCATTAGATTTCCCTGGCACTGGGAAAGCCTTTGTAATATTTTCTGGCAGTGAACAGGTTTTAAAGAGAGCAGAGTGTGCTGTGCGCGTGGCAATGGGGGGCACAGGGAGTTTGTGTGTGTGTGTGTGTGTGGGGGGGGGGGGGGGGGGGTGCGTAGAGGGAGAAGTGACGTCAGATGATGGAGAATTGGGAGGGGGGGGGGGGGGGGGGGGGATGTTCAGAGTAGCCAAGCTGCCGGACTGAATCGCGCGTGCGTATGTTCACACACACACACACACACGCGCGCGCGTGCGCGCACATACATGCGCGCGCGCGCGCACACACACACACACACACACACACACACACACACACACACACACACACGAGCGCGCGCGCACACACACACACACACACACACACACACACACACAGCGCGCGCGCGCGCGCGCGCGCGCGCGAGAGAGAGAGAGAGAGAGAGAGAGAGAGAGAGAGCATGCGTGCACAAACTCCTAGATTAGCGCAAACGTTTTGTTTAGCAGTTCTGTTGATTTACTGTAAACCTACAGCTCATCTCTGTCTCTGTCTGTCTGTCTGTCTGTCTGTCTCTCTCTCTCTCTCTCCCCCTCTCTCTCTCTCTCTCCTTCTTTCCCCCTCCCCACCCGCCTCGTCCCCCTCTCCTGCACTCACACACTTCTTTCCCTCGTTTATATCCGAAAAGACAGCATGGAATGGGTGGTGGGGAGGGGTGGTCGGGTTGGGGGGGAGGGGGGGGGGAGAGGGGGAAGCGCAGTAGGGGGTAAGTAACGGGAGGAGAGAGGTTAGCAAAAGTAGGTTGCAGCAAGGAAGGTTTACGTCACAGAAAGGTGGAGTCTATGACGTACTGCTCATTTCAAAAGAGCTAAAACTACAAGTTTTAATTCGCACACCAGAAAGAGAGAGAGAGAGAGAGAGAGAGAGAGAGGGAACGAACCACAAAACAAAGAACGTGTTTTACTCCCAAGGTGAACCCATCTCAAAGGCACCATATTCCAGACCAGTGGTCCCCCCCCCCCCCCCCCCCCCCCCCCCCCCCCCCCCATGGCCAGCTGTTTTACAAGATGGCGCTTCTCTCCATCAGCTTATCTGACGATCTTTGAAATTTGCTTTTTTCTTACGCCATTCTCTCGCTGCTGTTCCGTTGCCTCGCTGCTGTTCTCCTCCTCCTCCTCCTCCTCCTCCTCCTCCCTGTTAGGAACGGCACTGTATTTTCAGACAGGATTCCCATTCTGCCTGTTCATGAAGTGATGTTTGCCTGAACAGCTGGAGTTCTTCCCGCGCTGAAGGACTGGTAGTCCAGATGTGGTTCTCTCTTCTCCCCCCACTAGAAACAGCTGTTTGTCTGACGATACTCCACCCCATTGTAAAGATTGTTTTTTTTTGTCTAAAAGTTCTTCTCCCCTCTGTGAAGATGAATTAATCTAGCTCTTCTTCTCTCCTCTATTCTCCCCTCTATGAAGAGTTACTAATCTAACAATTCTTCTCTCTCTCTGTGAAGATTGACTAACCTGACCGCAGTTCTCCCTCTGTGAAGATTTACTAATCTAACAGGTCTTCCCTTTATGAAGAGTTACTGATCTAATAGTTCTCCTTCCCTCTATGAAGAGTTGCTAATCTAACAGGTCTTCTCCCCTCTATTCTCCACTCGGTGAAGATTTAGTAATCTAATAGTTCTTCCCTCTGTGAAGATCGACTAATCTAACAGTTCTTCCCTCTACGAAGATTGACTAATCTAACAGTTCTCCTCTCTCTGAAGATTCACTAATCTGACAGTAGTTTTCCCCTCTGTGGAGAATTGATAGTCTAAGAATATTCGTCCCCTCTCTAAAGAGTTATTAGTCAAACAGTCATTCTTTCCACTCTAAAGAGCTGTTAGTCTAACAGTAGTTCTCCCCTCTCTAAAGAGTTATTAGTCTAATTGTAGTTCTCCCCTGTATGAAGAGTTATTAGTGTAACAGTAGCTCTTCTCTTTATGATGAGAGTTATCAGTCTAACAGTAGATCTCCCTTCTCTAAGGAGTTATTAGTCTAACAGTATTTCTCTCTTCTACAAAGTGTTTATTGGTCTAACTAGTTCTCCCCCTCTCCAAAAAGTTAGTCGTCTAACCGCAGTCCCTCAGCCTAGGTAGGGCTGTTAATCTACATGTAGTGATTTCTGCTGTGAAGACTCCCTAGTTGATGATAGTGATTCATATTTTAAAGAGCTGTAGTCAGACAGTAGTTCTGTCTGCTGTGAAGAGCAATCAGTCTATCCCAGGTTCTCACCACTGTGAACCTCTATTAGTACTTCTCCCCACTATAAAGAGCTGGTAGTCTGAAAGTACTCCTCCTCACTATAAAGAGCTGGTAGTCTGAGGCAAGCCATTGAGAGAACCCTACGAGAAGAACAGGCAGGGTTCAGAAGCGGGAGAGTTGCACAGACCAGATCTTTGTCTTACGAACAATTGTGGAACAGTCCATCGAATGGAATTCATCACTGTACATCAACTATATTGATTTCCAAAAGGCTTTCGATAGCATTCATCATCCTTCGCTGTGGCAGATCTTGGAAGCCTACGGGTTTCCTCTTAAAGTCATCAACATCTTACAGGATATGTACGCAGACAACCAGTGCTGTGTGCGACATGATGGACAGCAGAGCGAGTGGTTCCACGTCCGGACCGGGGTCAGGCAAGGCTGCGTGATCTCGCCGACAATTTTCCTTGTCGTCATTGACTGGGTGATGAGGAAGGCCACTAGCGCGATAGGGCGAGAGGGCTTGTATGGGGACTGACAGCCAGGCTTGAAGACTGCGACTTCGCCGACGATATTGCACTGCTGTCGCACGCCCAGAAAGACATCCAGGAAAAAACATCAAGAGAGTGGACCTAATAGCCAGCAGTATGGGACTCAAGATTCACCCCAACAAGACCAAGATCATGAAGGTGAAGACGAAGAGCGCAGAGAAGACCAATTTGCGAGGCTCAGCTCTAGAGGAGGTGGAACACTTCAAGTACCTCGGCAGCTACATCTCGGCCGATAGCAACATCGAGCAGGAGATCTCAACCAGGATAGGACTCGCAGCTCGGGCATTCAGCGGGTTGAAAAACATCTGGAAGTCAGCTGTCCTGCAAACCAAAACCAAGTTGAAGATCTACAGGTCCAACGTACGCTCAGTACTCCTATACGCCTCAGAGACATGGAGAACCAACAAGAAGATTGAGAGCAGGCTCAGAGGCTTCGAAGGAAGGTGTCTTCGCCGAATCCTGAAACTTCAGTGGCAGCAGCGTGTCACCAACAGGGAAGTGTCAAGGCGCACCAGCATAAACAACATTGTGGCCGAGGTGAAGCAGCGGCGGTGGAGGTGGCTGGGACACATCCTTCGGATGGGCAAGACCAGACTCCCTCACACTGCGCTGAGATGGGCACCACCGGGGAAGAGGAAGCGAGGCAGACCACTCGGCACCTGGAGGAGGACAGTGGAGGAGGAGATGAGAGAGGCAGGCAAGACCTGAAATGAACTGAGCTGGCTTGCCCAGGACAGAGAGGGCTGGAGGGAGCTTGTTGGCGCCTTATGTCTCGGGTTGCGGGATGAAGAGGATTAAGTAAGTAAGAGGAGCTTGTGCTCTAAAAGTACTTCTCCCTGCTATGAAGAGCTATCACTCTAAAAGTACTTCTTCCTACTATAAAAAGCTATCACTCTAAAAGTACTTCTCCACACTATAAAGAGCTAGAACTTTAAAAGTACTTCTTCCCACTTTAAAAAAGTCAGTACTCTACAAAAAATACTTCTACCTACTATAAAGAGCTACTACTCTCTTAAAGTACTTCTACCCACTGTAAAGAGCTATTAGTCTCAAACTACTTCTACCCACTTTGAAGTGCTTGTACTCTAAAAGTACTTCTCCTCATTATAAAGTGCTTGTACTGTGAAAGTACTTCTTCTGACTTTAAAATGCCTGTACTCTTAAAGTACATCTCCCCTCTATAAGAACTAGTACTCTAACAGTACTTATCCCCACTATAATGAGCATGTACTCTAAAAGTACTTCTCCCTACTTTAATGTACCTGCACTCTAAACGTACTTCTTCCCACTTTAAAATGCTTGTACTCTAAAAGTACATCTCCCCACTGTAAGGAGTTAGTACTCTAAAAGTACTCTCCCATTTTTAAAGCGCTTGTACCCTAAAGGTACTTCTATCCATTTTTAAACGCTTGTGCTCTAAAAGTACGTCTATCAACTATAAAGAGCTTGTAATCTAAACGTACTTTTTCCCCTCTGTAGAGTGCTTGTACTCTAAAAGTACTTCTCCCCACTATAAACATCTATCTTTATAAACGTATATCTCCCCACATTAAAGTGCTTGTACACTAATCGTACATCTCCCCCACTTTAAAGAGCTTGTACTATAAAAGTACATCTACCCACTTTAAAGTGCGTGTACTCTAAGCGTACTTCTCCCCACTTTAAAGTGCTTGTACTCTAAACGTACTTCTCCCCACTTTAAAGTGTTTGTACTCTAAACGTACTTCTCCCCACTTAAAAGAGCTGTTAATCTAACACTTAGTCTTCCCACTCAATAAAGAGCTATGAGACTAACAGCACGTCCAACACTGTTAAGAGCTATTGGTCTAACAGTACTTCTCCCCACTATAAAGAGTTGTTAATCTAACAAAAGTTCTCCCCACTGTAAAGAGCTGTTAATTCAACAATAGTTCTCCCCACTATAAAGAGCTGCTAATCGAGCAGTACTTTTCCCCGCTGTAAAGAGCTGTTAATCGAACAGTACTTCTCCCCACTGTAAAGAGCTGTTAACCAGACAGTACTTCTCCCCACTGTAAAGAGCTGTTATTTCAACAATAGTTCTTCCCACTGTAAAGAGCTGCTAATCGAGCAGTACTTCTCCCCACTGTAAAGAGCCGTTAATCGAGCAGTACTTCTCCCCACTGTAAAGAGCTGTTAATCGAACAGTACTTCTCCCCACTGTAAAGAGCTGTTAATCGAACAGTACATACTTCTCCCCACTGTTAACCAGACAGTACTTCTCCCAACTGTAAAGAGCTGTTAACCAGACAGTATTTCTCCCCACTGTAAAGAGCTGTTAACCCAGTAGTACTTCTCCCCACTGTAAAGAGCTGTTAACCCAATAGTACTTCTCCCCACTGTAAAGAGGTGTTAACCAGACAGTACTTCTCCCCACTGTCAAGAGCTGTTAACCGAACAATAGTTCTCCCCATGTAAAGAGCTGTTAATCGAACAGTGCTTCTTCTCCCACTGTAAAGAGCTGTTAACCGATCAGTACTCCTCCCCACTGTAAAGACATAGCAGTGCTCCTCCCCACAGGGAGTCGTCGGTCTAAGAATAGTTCTTCCCCCCCTCTCTGATCTTTTGACGCCAGCGGCGCGCCATATTGTTATCCCCTGGCGGCCCACAAAGGTAGCGCTGTGCTATGGCGAGGATCGGCAGGGGTTGCCGTGGTCGTGATTAGCCAGGCAAACCTGGGCCTATCTCTATCTGCCGCAGACCTCTGGCAGCAACAGAGCCAGCACCACCACAACCATCACAACACACACTACCTCCCCCATCACCGCTCTGCTGGGCTGCTGCTGGTTGCCCATAACACTGCCAAACTTTCATCTGTCGTGGTTCTCTTCTTACCTACCACCCCGCCCCCCCCCCCCCCCCCCCCCTCCAGCCCCACCTCTCTCTTTTCTTCACTCTCTCTCTCCAGTCACTTTGTCTGTTTGTCTGTGTACCTGTCTGTAAGAGAGAGAGAGAGGGAGAGTGCGCGCGCACGCGCGCATGCGTGTGTGTATGTGTGCGTGTGCGCCCGAGAATCTGTGTGTGTTGTGTTGTGTGTTTGTATCTGAGAGAGAGAGAGAGAGAGAGAGAGAGTGTGTGTGTGTGTGTGTGTGTGTAAGAGAGAGTGAGACAGTGAGAGAGAGAGATAGTGTGTGTGAGAGAGAGAGAGAGAGAGAGAGAGAGAGAGAGAGTCTGTGTGGGGGGGGGGGGGG
>JADBJO010009750.1:76169-80259 GCA_016801955.1 Conus betulinus
TGAAGACGTTTCTGTTTAGGAAGAGTGTGTTGGCGGAAAATTATCAAATCAAACAAACGGAACGAAAAAAATGAAATGAAAATAAGCGCTCTGCATGATTTGATAGAGATATAGGGCTCTCTCTCTCTCTCTCGGTCTCTCTCTCTCTCTCTTCTCTCTCTCTCTATCTTTCTCCTCTGTCTCTCTCTCTCTCTTCGCAGGACATCGCCAAACTCACTCTGTCTTCTCTCTCCCCCTCCCTCCCTCCCCCCCCCCCCCCGCACCACCCGACCCTCACCCTTCTTCTCCCTCGCAAACATCGCCATCGCCAAACTCACAGAGATCACTTTGACTTTGAATTTCATCGTATCACGACATTCAACGAAATACCCTGTATTAAAAGAGAAGCATGATCATCATCACCGTCAGTCCTCTTGACACTGAATGCAATCTCTGGAACTCGGAAACCAGTAAACCCCGTGGATAGTTCAGTTGGATCAAAGCGCGATTCACGGCAACAGTGTCGCGTGTTTTGACGCTAAAAAAAAAAACTCATCGCAGATGAAGAGCAAGGCCAACGCACCAGGGGCTCTTCCAGGCAATCGGAAAGAATGTAACTCTCAATGGACCAATCAAGTCGGACCGATACATCACAATCAAAAATTCATAAAGAAAAGGGACCACAGAGATGTGAAGAGAGAAAGAAGAAAAAAAAACGCGGAGTCCCGGAATTCCCCAAACCACAATATCGCCCAAGGGAGGCACCCTGCTGTGAGGTCCTGCGGTGAATCTCCTGGATGCCCGGAATATGCTTCAGTTGGTAGAGCATCCGGACCTCCGTAAGCTTGGTGATCCTGAGGGGGTGGGTTCGAATCTCTCCCGGGGCCGTTTGCAGGATAGGGGGATTTTTCCCTCGGAAGTTGAACATTGGTTCTGACTCATTTTCCAATACGGTCGCTTCGGAATGCAGACTATAATACCGCGGAGGTTCCGTGATGGTTGACGCACGCATAAACATTTTGCAACAACGACGATCTAAAATCCATCACGTCATGGAACCAACTCCGGAAGTAGGAGGACCAGTTTGGCCGTTGGTGTGGACGACACGTCTTACACTAGGCGTGTCACGCCATGGGCTATGGGAAATGATAGGAATATGACTGGACTGGGGCTACGGGAAACGACAAATAAGGACAGCAGGCATGACTGGCAGCTCAGTGCATGTCGGCCACTATCCCGGGTGAGGCAGCCGCGTTGTGGCAAACAAGGCGTGGTTATGTAAAGGTCGCTTAGAGCTTGGGTCTATACGCCGAGGATAGGGCGGCTATATAAGTAGTGCTCTATTCGTAATTATCATACTAATAGCTCCCGTCCCTCCCTGTCGTCTGCCGCTGGCAGGACGGGCTGGTTGGGTACCACAATGTGGCAGGAGAGTCCACACGGGAACCCCCCCCCCCGGAAAGAGAAGGTTCCCCAGGGGCGGCACCATTGGTGTCAAAACTGCTTGAGACTGCGCACTCCGTCCTTGTGCCCTCTGCCTTACCATGTTAAGGGAGAGGGTGGTGTTAGGGAGACGATCGAGTCATGGGGGGGGGGGGGGGTGTTTCTACTTGCGAGGCTGGCCGAAAACTTGATCGTGGTGTATCCATATGCCATGTCCCTGAAAAGGGAGGTGGTAAAAAGGCTTGGAAAGGAAAGACCTGGGCAAAAGTAGCAATCAGGAGCAATTCAATCACCAACGCCGACACTCCGACCTAGCCGCGCCGTTGTCTGGGTACAGTGGCCAGCGCGCAGGAAGCACACAGACTGTGCAGTATGCGACCAATCACACGCGCTGCTGTTGGAGACAGTCCAGGCGACCAGGAAGCACGACATATGCTGCTACTGACCAATCACGCTTGGGGGATCAGCACTCCAGAAGCCACAGTACTGCAGACCGACAGGGCCACAGCGATGGGGACAAGCCTCGGCTCAGGTAAAGCACAAAGCAGACTGGGCAGAGATACGTGCTCTCCGACCAAGTCACCCGTCTTGAGGGAGCTTAGCTCACGGGTTCGGCGATGATAGGGCGCATCACAGACTGCAGCATCGATTGGCACAAATCACCCGCTATGAGAGGGGGCAGCCATCGCCGAACCCACACAGTCTATACGTCTAGACGGGGTGCCCGCTGCATGAGGCCGCCGGCAATCATTGCGCAGTCGCCTCTGCTGAGACCAGCCCCTCGGCCAGGACAGCAGCACGTTCTGGGGGCAGTCTGGACACAAAGCGGCTGCTCCCTATTCATGTCCTCTTCTCGTTTATTTAAGGATACAGCTATGCTCCCGGCATGTCACGCACGCAGTCCCCGCGGACTCGACGCATGGGTCAAAGAGACTGACAAGCTTTTTGTTTCTTTTAAGCATGTTCTTGGGGTCTGATTCAGCGTTCAACGCGTTTAAAACTTCACTTCCATCTTCACATGATGATAGTCACAGTCAACGTGAAACGTGGTGTCTTTAGAGTTCCTTCCGGAGGTTCTAAATGCGAAATCTCCGGCTCTCTAGACGTACTTCTCCTTCCCTCATCGCGTCATTTCCGAGGGCTCAGCCGTGACAGTTTATATGTCTGGGCTCCTGCGCAAAATGGGCAGTTCGCATTAATTTCATTCTCGCTGGCGCGCAATAACAGTTGGCATTTAATGTCACCGTCTTCCCTGCGCCAAATCCCGTTGTGGCTTAATGTCGTCATCCCAGTCACTCCGTAGAATCAGTTACATATATGTCTTCTCGCCTCGGCGCCCCAAGCAGTTACATTAACTGTCGTCGTCCATCTCGCCTGGGCAGGGCACCAAAATCCAGTTACATTAATGTCGTCTCCTGGGCTGCGCCCTCAAATCAGTCTAGGAAAATCAGTTACTTAATGTCGTCTCTCCGTGCGCCCCAAATCAGCCTGCATTTAGATGTCGTCTCACGTCCTAGGCGCCATAATCAGATTACCTTAATATTCGTCTCCCTGCATCGTTCAAAAATAGCGAGGAAAAGAGGCATGCTCTGATTTGTTAGGAAGGTTAGCTTCATCGGGGCATTTTTTCTGCACTCTAGCCGGAGGTCTGGAAGCCTTGTGTTCCTCTACTATGCCGTGTGGTCGTGGGACTTACTGCTTGGATTCTTTCCGACATTCACTGGAGAGACCCTTCCTGGCTTTGTGGCACGGCCGACCCTCGTTGGTGTGCTCTGCGGAGCGGCGTGTTTGGTGTAGTCATGACGAGGTTCCTGATGCCACACTATATCACGGAGCAGTGTTTTCGTTGTGCTTCTTACCTCACTTACTATTCTGCACTTTATTTTTGTTGGCTAACATGATCGGCGTTGCTTCCCAGCTTTTCAGGCTAGCTCCACGCCACCACGCACACCCAGCACCCCCCATCGCGCGGTCTCGTGCCACTCGGTCTTAGCTACTGTCCCCCTTTTGCCTGCGAACCTCTTCCAGCTAGGCCCGTCCGGGGTTTGGCGCACCTGCATAGTGAGACACATTTGTCATCGGCAGCTTGGCAGGTCGTGGATGTGGGGGCGGAATCCTCTGGGGAATCCTTTCAAGTCGCATCACTTTCGGTGCGCTGTACCTTAAGGATCAGGGCTTGACGCTCGAACTTGGCTTTCGAGGGAGAGTATGATGTTTTTGGGTTGCCACCAAGGAAAAAAAAAAAATGACATGTTGGCTTGCACTTAGCACTTCACGCCTGTAACCCCATCCTCCCCTTTCAATAATAAAAAAAAAAACAACACGCACATTATTCTATATGTCGAAGAAGGAAGAGATGGAGAGTTAGAGTAGAATGAGCGTCGTAGGAGAGTTCAAGACGAGAGAGGTGAGATGATGTAGGATAAGAGCGAGACAGACTAGGAATCAGACAGACAGGACAGAGCCATGAGCAGACAAGACAGATCTTTTGCCAGACTGCAGAGCCGATGTGCATTATGGGAGAAATACGAGCTAGAGCAGATAGTGACATAATAGGCGACAGAGTCCTAGCAGAGATGCTTTCCGTACTAGAGATATCGCGAGATGGGCCTGCTATGCCCCACCTTCACTAGGGTAAGTAAAACAGGATCGGATTGCCATGTTCTAT
>JADBJO010009751.1:0-5000 GCA_016801955.1 Conus betulinus
ACGTGGGTGTGTGCGGTGTGTGTGTGTGTGTGTGTGTGTGGTGGGTGTTGTGTGTGTGTGTGCGTTAGTGTGTGTGGGTTGTGTGTGGTTGTGTGTGCGTGTGTGTGTGTGTGTGTGTGGTGTGTGCGGTGGCGTTGTGTGTGTGTGTGAGTGCGTGGTCGTGAGACGGTCGTTTTCTAATGGCGTCGTTAAACAGCGCCAAGCAAATGTCATCAGGAGACTTCCCTAACACATGGGTTACGGCGTGGGAGGGGAGGGAGGGAGGTTGGGAGGAGAACCGAGAGGGAGAGGATGGGAGAGAGACGGGGGGGAAGGAGAGGGAGGAACGGAGACAGAAGGGAGTGGGAGGAAAGAGAAGCGAGAGAGAGGGACGAGGAGACCTGAGAGAGAGAGAGAGCGGACAACACACACACACACCAACACACACACAAACACACACACACACACCACACACACACACACAGAGGCACACAGGCAACAGACACCACCAGCAAAGAGACAGAGACACAGAGATCAGAGACAGAAAGAAGGGGGACAGAGAGAGAGAGTCAGTGAGAGAGAGAGAGAGAGAGAGCGAGAAAGAGACAGAGACAGAGAGATAGAGCAGAAAGTCAGAGAGAGGAGAGAGAGAGGAGAGAGCGAAACAGAAAGACAGACAGAGACAGATAGAGATGAGAGCACGTAGGTGAATAGAAATCATCTTTTTCGTTTATTTTTGTTTGTTTTTGTTTTGATTTTTCATCTCGGGTCTCTCTCTCTCTCTCTCTCTTCTCTTCTCTCTCTCTCTCTCTCTCTATCTATCAGAAATTGTTAAGGCCTTGACGCCATACAAAAAATAAACCATATCTCTCTCTCTCTCTCTCTCTCTCTCTCTCTTCTATCTCTCTCAGCTCTCTCTATACTCGTTCAGCCATGTGTTTAAGTCCTTGCGCCAAACAAATAAACCATCTAGCTCTCTCTCTCTCCTCTCTCTCTACTACTCTCTTCTCTCTATCTCTCTCGTCAGGCATTTGTTAAGTCCTTGGCGCCAAACAAAATAAACCACTCATCTTCTCCCTCTTCTTCTCTTTCTCTCTCTCTCTCTCTATCTCTCTCTCTATCTCTCTCGCTCTCTCTCTATATATCTCGTAAGCCATTTGTTAAGGCCTTGACGGCCAAAACAATAAACCATCTCTCTCTCTCTCTCTCTCTCTTCTATATATCATCATCTCTCTCTCTCTCTCTCTCTATCTCCTCCCCGTGTGAGCAGCATGCTCGAGCATGAGAGCATTTCTCTGTGGTGTGTGTGTGTGTGTGTGTGTGTGTGTGTGTGGGTGTTGGGTGTGTGTGTGTGTGTGTGTTGGTAACCGTGTATGCGCTGAGCGGGGTGGTGTGTGTGGGTGTGTGTGTGTGTGCGTGTGGCGCACGAGCGCGCGCGCGAGGGGTGTGTGTGGTGTCCGAGTGGTGTGCGTGTAACCTGTGTGTGGCGTATGTACGTGTGTGAGTGGGGGTGAGTGTGCACGCGCGCACGGATGTGTGTGTGGTGGGCGCGCTGAACGCGTTAGTGTGCAAAGTGTGTGTTCGTGTTCTACTCTGTTGTGTGTGGTGTGGGCATGTGGTGTGTGTGTGGGGTGGTGTGTGTGATGGTGTGTGTGTGTGTGTTGTGTGGTGTATATGTGTGTACTGTGTCTGTGTGTCCTGTGTGTGTGTCTGCTGTGTGTGTTTGTGTGGTAAAGCGTCTGCGCTGCGTGGGGAGTGTGGTCTGTGCACATAAATACTCATATGTAAGTTCGACATAACCCACCTGACCCCACCCCCACCACATCCCACCCCACCAATCCTGTGGCGTGTGTGGGGCCGATTTGTGGTGTGCAGCAGCAGCTCAGCTGGGAAACGTCCTGTTTTATTGATCCCTTAGCGTATGTTAAACGTTCTGTGCTTAAACCCTTTCAGGTGTGACGGCTAGAGCTAAAAACAAATCGATAAGAGACAACAACACACATACACACAAAGTTATGGTTCATTTGCAGGGGCCTTAAGTGAAAATAAATACCTCCTCGGCTCTGTGTCTGTCGGCGGTGCACGCCTGAGTGACGCCCCTACCAACGGTGTCGGTGGTCAGTCTGTCTGTCTGTCTGTCTGGTCTGGCCCCCACCACTATCCAACCACCATGCCTGCCCAACCCCGTCTCTCTTATTCTCTCTCTCTTCCTCTATCTCTACTCTCGACTCTCGCTCTGCCTCTCTCTCTCTCTGTGAGCGAGTGCTTTTGCGTGCGCGAGCTGTCGCGGGCGCGCGTGTTTAAGTGCGAGAGCAAAGTGTGAGCGTACTGTGCGCGCGCGCGGCTCTTTTTGTGTTGTGTGGGTGTGTGTGGTGATGTGTTGTGTGTGTGTGTGGTGTGTGTGTGTGTTGTGTGGTATGTATGTGTGTGTGTGTTTGTTGTATGCGGGCTCGTGGGCGTGTGTGTGTGTGTGTAGGTGTGTTGTGTGTGTGTGTGTGTCGTGCAGCCGCGTATGGTGTGTGTGTGTGTGTGCGTGCGTGTGCTGCGCGCGACGGTACCCCCCGTTGTGTGAGTACCTGTGGTGTGTGTGAGAGTGTGTTGTGTGTGGTGTGTGTGTGTGTGTGTGTGTGTTGTGGCAGGCAGACAAGCAGGCAGATAGACAGACGGACAAGACAGACGGACGGAGGGACGGACAGACAGGCAGGCAGGCAGGGAAGGAGACAGAGAGGATTGAGGAAGAGAGAGTGAGAAAAAGAAGAAGGAATGAGACGACGACGACGACGACGACGACACACGACGACGACGACGACGACGACGAAGAAGAAGAATGGAAGAAGAGGGAGGAGGAGAGGAAGGGAGGATTGGAGGACGGAGAAGGAGGAAGAGCCGAGGAGGAGGAGGAAGAGGAAGAGTTAACCTTGGCCTAAAACAGGCTACTACTTACTGATACGGTTTTCCCAGACTACACTTTTTTTTTTTTCAGACTAAAGCAATGCGAGATAAAGGCATTATTCTTTGCTCACCGAAGGATCACTTTACCTCAGAAGAAACCAAAAACACGCACGCAAAATGAGATCCAAACGAGGATCCTCGGGAGAACGCAGACTCCCGCCACACCAAGAGTTCATAGTTTCATCCTCGGGTCCACATTCCATCAAGTTCTGTTGAAGCAGATTTACGATGTTTTGACGTCATCTTGTAATGGATCCCAGATCCACTCACGATTTTGCACCAGAGGTTTAGTAGCAAGTTCGTTTGGGACCACATTCAATCGTTTCAAAAACGTTGCATTAAAATGCGTTCCATAGTTTCTGCGCACTTTTACTGACAGGCAGACAGGCAGACAGACAGACAGACAAAACAAGCAGACGCGGTTGAAAACTTAACCGCGGAGATAAAAGTTTGGACGCATCGTATATTAGGCCCCTATGTGTTGCATGTTTTGCAGATGAGAATGTGGCGAGACCCACACATACTCAGTGTCATCAATCTCCTCTACCGTGGGCTACGATCATTGTGTTATTTTTCAAATGACGTGAACCGATTGGCGTCACGTTTGCGTCACATCTGTCGAAACTTTGTTATTCTTCTGGGTGTTACTCTTCTGGGTGAGCATGAAGAATGTTCCAAGTTTCTCGGATCCATGAATAAATATTGTATGAAATTCGATCTTCTGCGCATCTGCCGGAAGCTAATCCTAACCGTAACCCCTAATCTGACTCTGACCCTAATCCTAACGTAGTCTAGCCCTAACTCTTAACCGTGTAGAAAACTCTCTCTCTCTCTCTCTCTCTCTCTCTCTCTCTCTCTCTCTCCATCTCTCTCTCTCTCGCACACACACACACACACACACACACACACACACACACCACACATTTAAAAACCTTCCTGTTGTTGTACTCCCAGTTCTTATAGAAAAGGGAGTAAGCTATTTAACAATGGGAACGAAGAAATGCTGTCTGTGTGTCTGTCTGTCTGTCTGTGTGTCTCTGTCTGTGTGTCTGTCCCGTGGTCAAAATGTGTTCCACTCGCTCCAGACAAACCTTCTGGGGCCGATCTTTCTGAAAATTTGTATGTATGTTCATTATGGGTCACGGATGATGCCTGATGTTTTGTTTGTTTGTTTTTTTGTTTTTTGTTTTTTTTTTCCAGAATAGCCGTACTAACGTTTATAACGGCCCAAAACGGTTTCTCTTTTTTATGGAATATGTCAGAAAGTACTTGTATTCAAGATAAACTGGGAGTACTTTTATATGCTTTGCCTCCTGTTGTTTTTGTTCTTGTTCTTTTTCACGATACTCGCAAGAGTTACCCTCCTCGGAACATAACCTTTGCGCTGCTACAATCTTGTTCGGTTTGGGGTGAAAAGACATTTCAGTCAGGAGCAGCAAGTAGGAAAGCCGGAGAGCATCTGTATTCCCGATTAATAACCTACCCCATCCCTACCCTACCCATCCAGATGGAGTTTATATAGTATATATATATATATATGTATTATATATATATATATATATATATATTAGTATTCAGTGATCAGTCCAAATGATTTGCTGGTTACCACTCTCTCCCAAACATACTTCTGGGGTAAAATCTTTGAGTAAAATAAAAAAAAAAAAAAAACACACACACACAGAAGTATACAATTTCATTTTAAATTGTATGTTCTCCAATACAGTTTTCGCTTGAAAGCCTCTTCAGTAATGGCCAATTAAGGGACAGAAAGTAAGTGTGCCATCACTGAGAAGCTTTTAAGCGAAAATGTTATTGGAGAATGTACAATTCAAAATGAAACTATTTAGTTCTGTATTTTCAATTTTACTCAAAGTATATATATATATATGTGTGTGTGTGTGTGTGTGTGTGTGTGTGTGTGTGTGTGTGTGTGTGTGTGTGTGTGAGAGAGAGAGAGAGAGAGAGAGAGAGAGAGAGAGAGAGAGAGGATACCGCCGAATCATAGACTGTGGTATGTCTCCATTTGATGCCAAGTGAACACAGAACAATCAACCGTGCCCCCCCCTCCC
>JADBJO010009751.1:35000-45000 GCA_016801955.1 Conus betulinus
AGACAAGACAGATAGACAGACAGACAGACAAAGAAAGAGACATAGAGACAAAGAAGAGGGAGAGGGAAAGACAGGAGACCAACCACGACAGAATGACAGAGAGAAAAGGACAGGGAGGGGGTGGGGGTGGGCGTGGGAGGGAGGGAGGGGCTGGGTGAGGTTGGGTGGGGGGGGGGTTGTCGAAGGGGAGAGGGGGAGGGTGGGGTGGGACAGGAGGGGTGGGGGGGGGGGGATACACCGTGGTGCAGTGTAAGTGGTAAAGCGTCAATAGACAGACATAGGGGCCAGCCACTGAACGGTATGACCAGCTGTCGACAGCATCTCGCCCAGGCTTTGGGGCGCAGCTGTGTGGGGCTTTTAACCAGCTCATTGTTTATAGCTTACATACATCCTATCGCCCCCCCCCCCCCCCCCCCCCTACATCTGCTGGTGGTGGTGGTGGTGTGCTGCTGCTGCTGCTGCTGTTGCTGCTGCTGTGTCTGCACTTGATGCTGGCGACAGCCGGAGTGACGACGTGGATGGGGACGGGGTGAGGAGGGGGGGGTAGGGGGGTGGAGGGGGAGGTCTGATAAGTGTCTTAGGACAAGAGAGAGAGAGAGAAGGGAGGGGGAGAGTCTCTGTCTGTCTCTGTCTCTCTCCCTCTCTCCCTCTCTCTCTCTCTCTCTCTGTGCTGGTCGGTCTGTCTGTCTGTGTGTCTGTCTGTCTGTCTGTCTGTCTCTCTCTCTCTCTCTCTCTCTCTCTCTCTCTCTCTCTCTCTCTCTCTCTCTGTCTGTGTGTGTGTGTGTGTGTGTGTGTGTGTGTGGTGTGTGTGTGTGTGTGCTGGTCTGTCCTCTCTTTCTCTCTCTCTTTCTCTCTCTCTCTCTCTCTCTCTCTCTCTCTCTCTCTCTCTCTCTCTAACACAGATACTCACATAGGCACACACAGAGATAAAGAGGGAAGAGAGACAGATAAACACAGAGAGAAGTACAAAGAGATTCAGAAAAAGAGACACGCAGGCAAAGAACACACACACACACACACACACACACACACACACACACACACACACACACACACACACACATTCACTCTCTCTCTCTCTCTCTCTCTCTCTCTCTTCTCTCTCCTCTCTCTCTCTCTCCTCTCTCTCTCTCTCTCTCCTCTCTCTCTCTCTCTCTCTCTCTCCCTGAATGTCTGTATGGAGTCAAACAGGGTTAACTTTTAAGCCCCTGGTTCTTTGTGTTTTTCATGAATGAATTAGCACTAGAATAATGTAGAAAAGGGAAACATGCTGTGCAGATTAACCCTGGAGCGATTGGGATGTTTTGAAATGTTGTTTGCAGTTAAAATCGTTGTCTTGTCTAGTACACTTACAGGTTTGCAAAACCAGTTAAATGTTCTAAAACAAGAAGCCGATCTTTCAGGTTTAACAGTTTACATAATAACACATGTATTATGGTGTTTAAGATGGGTGGACATCTATTAGTGCACGAAGAAAAAAAAAAGATAATACAGTAAAGAGGAAGTAAACTGCTTGATTCATTCAAGTACTAAGAAAAGACATTTTTTTTAACTCAATTAACTTTTAAAATATACATGGAAAGAATCTTGCCACAAAAAAAGAGAAAAAGATAAAGAGATGTTATTGAAATATTGAAATCACTAAAAAAAGAAAAAAGAAAAAAAAGAAAAAAAATTATTTAAGGAAACAAATCTTATGCATATCTATTGTTATGTGTTTTTTCTTTTTAATGTTTTGACAAATAGAACCCTTACTTTCATTTGCAGCTAATGTCTGGCAAATTCATAAATGGGAAAAGTACATGCCTATGCTACGAAAAGTGCTCAGCAGATACCAATGCATTCATCTAGTTACGGTTTTAAATTAAGATAGAGGCCGATATCTTTGTATGTATGGACATTTGTCAAATGCATTCAATACTGGACGAAGCTATTCACATTTCACATTCATGTTTATGCAGACAAGCCTGCTAAATGATGCTCCTACTATTTGATTTGCATACGGAAAAGAATCTTTCTTCTATTTTAACAATCTTATCACAAAACTCTCATTAAATCAGTCGCAAGGTTTTATATCTGATGCACAAACAAAACAAAGGGTTATACAATCATAGACAAATAATGTTGTTGTTATATTCATTGTTTTAAAACCATTTCAACATCAAATGTTTTTTTTCTGTTTGTTTTTCCTTTGTTTTTCTTTCTTTCTCTCTTTCTTTCCCTTTTCTTTTCTTTCCTTCTTTCTTTCTTTCCTTTTTTTTTTTTTTTTTTGCCATTGAATTATAAATATAACTTAGTGTGTATCCTTTCTTCGACTCCCAAAATGCCCTCGCCTCCACCCTGCTGCTGCATCATCCTCCTTTTTGACAAAAGACCACCCCACACCCCAACCACCCCCCCACCCCACCCCCCCCAAAACCTCCCCCCCCCCACCCCCCAACCCCACCCCCCCATACCTCGCCTCCACTGATGCTTCATCCTTTTTGACAAAGACCTCAAAGATAATGCCAGTAAAATATCAAAGTGTCAAAACTCTCTATCTCTCTCTCTTCTCTCTCTCTCTCTCTCTATCTCATCTCTCTCTCTCTCTGTCTCTGCATATCTGTCTTTCTGTTCTCTGTCTCGTCTGTCTGTATGCCTCTCTCTCTCTCTGATTCAAATCTCTCTTATTCTCTCTCTCCTACTCTCTCTTCTCTCTCTATCTCTCTACTCTTCTCTATATTGCGTCGTGGTGTGTGTGTCATCCTGTGTGCTGCTGTGTGTGGTGTGCTCTCATTCGCTCTCATGATCCCACGCTCTCTATCCTCTCTCGCTCCTCTCTCTCTATTCTCTCTCTCTTCTCAACAAAGAGAGCACGGACAAGCAGGAGAGAGACAAAAAAGGAGACCTACGACAGGACAGATGGACAGAGAGAGAGAGAAGAGGGTGCAGCAATATTGAAAGGCGTATCAGCCTGGGCTTGGGGACACTGTAGACGAACCGAGGAGGCGACAGCAACAGCATTATGGTATTGACAGACCCATCAGCTCAGACCTTTACGGTCGGTGATTAATATCCGTGGTGGTAAATCTCTCTCTCGGTCATTTGTCTGTCCGTCCCGTCTCTCTGCTGGCTGGTGGCTATCTGTCTGACTATCTGTCTCCGTCTGTCTATCTGTCTGTCTCTGTCTGTCTCTGTCTGGTCTGTCTGTCTGTCTGTCTCTCTCTCTCTCTCTCTCTTCTCTCTCTCTCTCTCTCTCTCTCTCTCTCTCTCCTCCCCTCTCTCTGTCTACTCCCTCCCCTCCCTCCCTCCCTTCTCTCCTCTCTCTCTCTTCCGCTCTTCCTCCTCTCTCCTCTCACTCACTCTCTCTCCTCTCACGCACACACACACACACACACCACACACTCTCTCTCTCTCTCTCTCTCTCTCTCTCTTCTCTCGTATATGCCGCATCAGCTCTTATCTTATTTTGCAAAGACTAGCGTTAAAAGAGTTCTGAAACTATCCCGCTTGGACGGGACTTATCAGAAAGCCTTGTATGAGGTAATTTACCCTTTTTTTTTAAAATGCTATCGCAATACACAAACCAGTTCTGGACAAAAACCATACAGTTAGGCTCAGTCCCTACTGCATGTGCATCGTCAACATTGCATAATATTGTGCGACATTCCAGAGCATTGGAGATGTCCGTACCGGGAATGGTAGCCAGCTTATTCTGTTTCTCTCTGGATCCGTCCTCCAAACAAACCAGAGATGCAAGTGGTGGGAAAAAAAATCTCTCGATCCGCTCTCTCTCCGAGTCAGTCTCTCTCTCCCTCTTCTCTCTCTCGCTCTCTCTCTCTCTCTCTCTCTTTTGTCTCTTTCTCGCGCTCTTCTCTCTCTCTCCTCGCTCCCTTTCCGCTCTCACTCTCCTCTCCCCTCTCCTCTCTCCCCCATCCCTTCTCCTCGAGTCTCTCTCTCGGCTCCAACCGGTCTCTCTCTCTCTCTCTCTCTCTCTCTCTCGCTTCCCTCGTGCCCCCTATCCGAGATCTGCATCTCTCCCTCTCTCGCTCTCCCTCTCTCTCTCTCTTCTCTCTCTCTCTCTCTCTCTATATATCTATACTGTCCTCTCTCTCTTCTCTCTATCCCTCTCTCTCTCCCCTCTGGTCTCCTCATCTCTCTCTTCTCGCTCTCTCTCGCTCCTCTCGCTCTCTAATCCCAATGGTTTACAAGAATTAGCTAGATATATCGCTCTCTCGACGCAAATTAGACCCCCCCCCCCCCCCAAAAAAAAAAAAAAAAAAAAAAAAAAAGATGAATGCTCCTAATGATACGATAATTCATTTGCAGAACAAATGTGATCCTGGATTTTTTGTTTCATAAAACGTGCATATTATTGAATGGGAGGATTGCGGGAAGGAATAGGGAAGGGAAGGGAGGGGGGGGGGGGGGGGGAGACGAGTGTACGGGAGGAGAAAGGCTAGGTGAATGGGGTGAACGAATGTCCGGGAATGTGAGTGGATGTGCACGTGTGTGAATAAGTACATGTATTTAGCTTTTGTAGTAAACCAATCATGATCGCAAAAGGTAATATTTTGCTCTGTTTTATATTTGTTTTCTGTATATGTACCCTTTCAGTTAGAGGGGCCTTGGCCTAAACTGAATAAAACTTTGGACATTGCATCTCTCTCTCTCTCTCTCTCTCTCTCTCTCTCTCTCTCTCTCTTTGGAATATATTGTACCACGACCTTATCTATGGCACACCCCAATCTACCCCTTGCCCTATTCTTTCCCCCCTTTCCTGCTCTTTGTAACACTATGGCTCACACGTTTTTTTTGTATGTTTTTTTTTTTTTTTTTGTTAGTGTTGTTTTTTGTTTTTTGCGTTTCGTTTGTCAATGGTGCGGACACACTAATTTGTATTGAACTGTGCAAGATCTTGACAATCGTTTGTTCCTTTTATATGTATTTGCATCAATTTGATCTTTGATTTGTTTCTTTCCTTTTCCCCCCAGGACTGGGTGGGGAAAAAAAAGCATTTGTATGGTTATCTCATTGCCCTGGTAAATACAGTTTTCGTTCTGGTCGTTCGTTGTTCTCTCTCTCTGAGGGACGATACTAGAAACTGCCTCTCGTAGCCCGCTGTTCACTTCTACACCCTTTCTCATCCGCCCCCCGCAACCCCCCCCCCCCCCCCTCCGCCCCCCACTCTCCTCCCTTCCCTTTTTTACTCACCCATCCTCTCCAGCCCCCAACCCATCCCCTCCACCTTCATCACGCCTTTTACATCACCTAGACTTAATCCCTGTGTCCTTTACGGCTTGACACCTTCCCCTTTCTTTCTCCCAGTCCCCCCCCTCCCCCCATCCACGTCACACGCTCCTCCATTCCTTCCCCCCCCCCCCCCCCACACCGCCCCCTCAAAAATGCTAACTTTCCCTACACCCACTTCCCTCGGGAATAAAAAAAAAAAAAAAAAAAAAAAGCTACTGAAGTGAATTGATCGCATTCTTTTCATATCTTTGACGCCGCCACCTGGTGCCGTCGGCTGCCCCGCCTCCCTCCCTCCCTCCTCAACTGGCTCGCTGATACACACCTGGCGGCCATGGTCACCTCAGCCCCCCAAACTTTTGGCGGCCTCCCTCCTGTGGTTTGCCTCCACGGAAACAGTTTTTGTTTGAATCCAATTTCATCCTTCTCTGGAAACGCGTGGGATCACCGATGCCTCTTCATTCCATGTCTTTTCAGACACACACGAGTACACGTTTACTCGCATACGTTCGTGTTAATGTCAGATAGAGACACACCACAGTCCATAATTCT
The DNA here is from genome assembly GCA_016801955.1 of Conus betulinus. Taxonomy (NCBI): domain Eukaryota; kingdom Metazoa; phylum Mollusca; class Gastropoda; order Neogastropoda; family Conidae; genus Conus; species Conus betulinus. The sequence continues at coordinate 40,782 of JADBJO010009751.1, forward strand.
GTGGTGTTCCGACCGCCAAGGGTTCGAAAAAGAATCCAACAGCACCCCCAAAAGCAGCCAGCGAAAGGTAGTAGAATTAAACAAACGAAAGTGTGGAGAGGAAAAAAGTTGTTGAAAACTAAAAATATTACGCAAACAGTATAAAATGTAAGGGACAATCTTTGAGCCTATGCTTGAAAGGATGCAAGGGAGATCAAAAGATATGGAACAGTCTGAGTGGTCAGCTCTGCTGTTCAATAACCCAAGCATTGTCAGCGGCTAAGAATTGTGCAGAACAACCTTTTCCTTGATCTCGTAAGAGATGCAATCACCCACTGATTGACCAAACAATATATGCTGAACAATTAAGTAGTGGGGGAAAACAAGTCCCTCTCCCGCTCTCAATCCTCTCTCTCCTCTCTCTTCTCTCTCTCTGCTCCTCTCCCTCTCTCTCCCACAACACACCACACCACACACACACCTACACACACACCCACACACCACCCACACACCCACACACATACCCACACACCACACACCTTGAGGTTCATTTTCAGGATAATTTGCTGTTTTTCCATTTCCAATTAATCAGAATGTGGGGTCTTGTTCCCTTTTCGACGGAGACGTCGGGTTTCATTTATGCCGTATATGATTATTATTATTACTTTTTCGATTTGAACATTTTAAGGAGGGGGGTGAAGAGAGAGAGAGAGAGAGAGAGAGAGAGAGAGGAGAGAGAGAAGAGAGGGATAGAGAGAGAGAGAGTCTAGAGAGAGAAAAGAAGAGCTAGAGAGAAAGTCACACAGGCAGATAGGGTCCACTAGTATCTAGATCGATGGATCGATCGATACGATAAGACAGACAGACATAGATATATAGAATAGATAGATAGATAGACTCGATTTTGATTGATAGGCCGATATAGATAAATAGATAGACAGATCGTAGATAGATAGATGGAGGGAGTGAGTGACGGCGAGAGAGATAGACACAGAGAGAAGGGAATCAGACAGGCAAACAGATAGATTAGATAGATAGATAGATATATAGATAGATAGATAGATAGATAGATCGATAGATAGATATAGATAGACGATAGGTACACGGAGGGATGGGAGGGAGTGATAGATACGCAGACACACAAGTAGATAGATAGACAGACGAACACACCGACAGACAGACATCAGACGGAACAGAGAGAGAGAGCGATAGCGAGAGCGAGAGAGAGAGAGAGATGGGGGAGTTAGGGAGGAGAAGAGGGAGAGAGAAAGACAGAGAGAGAGATGAATGTTACGGATACAGATACGGATAAGTAATTTTTTAAAAAAAAAAAAACCATAGCCCCTCAAGAAGGAGAGTAGTAGGTACACACCATACATGAACAACAAGCACCGTACATTCAATACAGCTAAAAGGAGAACAATATCACTTTGGAATACCAGAAGACATCAAGGAAAGGGAAAGAGACCTTGATCACGGCACAGCCAAAGGAGCGGATCTTGAACGCCTTCTACAAACAGAAGGCAAATCACTGTTACTGAACAAACAAAAAAAAAAATAGGAAGGTAGGTAGGTTAGAGAGAGACGGACAGACAGACAGACAGACAGACAGCAGGCAGAGAGACACACAGAGAGAGGAGACAGAGACTGAAACACACTCACAGACAGAGAGAGAGGGGGAGAGGGGGGTGAGAGGGAGAGAAAGAGAGAGAACGTGGGGGGGGGGGGGGGGGCTTGTGTTTTGTGTGTGTGTGTGCGCGCGCGCGGGCGTGCGCGCGTGTGTGCGTGTAAATGTGTGTATGTGCCGCGCGCGCGCGTGTGTTTGTGTGTGTTTTCTGCGTGTCGCGCGTGTGTGTGTGTGTGTATGTGTTTGTGTGTGTGTGTGTGTCGTGTGTGTGTGTGTGTGTGTGTGTGTGTGTGTGTGTGTGTGTGTGTGTTCTTTGCTAGCGTATCTCTTTTCTCTGAATCTCTTTGTACTTCTCACTACGTTTTTTCTCTCTCCTCTCTCTCTCTTCCCTCTCTGACAGCGAGGAGTTTCCGACTAGTGTCAAAAAGGACCGAGGGGAAGGAATTGGGAGGGAGGGGGGGGGGTCATTTTTAGCTCCGAGCACCGGTCCGTCGGGCGGGCACACCTGGCGATGGCTAGTGGGAGAGAAAAAAAAAAAAAAGTGCGTATTGATGATAGAGCGACCGCCCTGACAACTGGAAGCTGCTGCTGCTGCTGCTGCTGCAATGAGGATGAGCTGCTGCTGCTGGTGTAGGTTGCGCGCGGCAGATCGTTTTAGCTGGACAGATGTCGCTTTCCCCCAGCAGCTTTCGCATCCCCCCCCCCCCCCCCCCCCCATCCCCTACCCCTCCCCCTTCCTTCCTTCTACCCTATACTCCCTTTCTTTCTCTGACTATCTCTGTTTGCCTCTGTCTGTCCCCTCTCTGGCTGTCGGACTGTCTCTATCTCTGTTGTCTCTTTCTCTCCCCCCCCTCTCTCTCTCTCTCTCTCTCTCTCTCTCAACACACACCACACACACACACCACACACACACACGCACGCAATCAAAAACACACGCACACACACACACACACACACACCACACACACACACACACACACCCACCACACGCACACACTCTGTGCGTGTGTGTGTGTGTGTGTGTGTGTGTGTGTGTGTGTGTGTGTGTGTGTGTTGGTCCTCTCTGTCTCTCTGTCTCTCTTCTCCTCTCTCTCATCTCTCTCTCTCTCTCTCCTCTCTCCCTCTCTCTCCTCACCCTCCCCCCCCTGTCTCCTCTCTCTCTGCTCTCTCTCTTCTGTGGTCCTCACGCCGACCGAATTTTCTTTCCGACTTTTATGCCTAAAAAAAAATCAATCTTCTTTTTTACCACTCCCCATGCGTTGGTGACACATGACCGGGCCTCGCAAATCACTGTTTCTGAATCTCCCAGACTGTTGGATGATATCGTACCCGTTGAACCTATCCAATTACATTCTCCCTCTGCTCTGTGTCCCTGCCTGCTTACCCCCCCCCCCCCCCCCTCCCCTCTCCCCTCTCTCTCTCTGTCCTCTCTCTCCACTCTATCTCTCTCTCTTCTCTCTCTCTCTTTCTCTCTCTCGCTCTCCTCTCTCTCTCTCTCTCTCCTCGCTTCTCTCCTCCCTCTTTCTCTCCGCTCTCTTTCTCTCCTCTCCTCTCTCTCTTTTCTCTCCTCCCTCTCTTCTCCTCTCTCTCGCTCCTCTCTCTCCTCTCCCTCTCCTCTCTCTCTCCTCTTACCCGTCTTTTCTCTCTCCTTTCTCTCTTTCCTCTCTCTCGTCCACTCTCTCTCCTCCCCTCCTCTCTCTCCTCTCTCCTCTCGCCCGCTCTCTCTTCCCCTACCTCTCTCTCCTCTCTTCTTTCTCTCCCCTCTCCCTCTCTCTCCCCTCTTTCTCTCTCTTCTCTCCTCTCGCTCACTCTCTCGCCCTCTATCTCTCTCTCGCTCCTCTCGTCTCTCTCTCTCTCTCTCCTCTTCTCTCTCTCTTTCTTTCTTTCTCTCTCCCTCTCCCTCTCTCTCTGTTTCTTTCTCTCTTCTCACCTCCCTCTCAGCTCTCTCTGGGTCGCCTCTCGTCGCTCGCGCTTTCCCCGCCCTCTCTCCCTCTCTCTCTCTCTCTCTCCCTCTCTCCTCCTCTCTCCTCTCTCTCTCTCTCTCTCGATGCCGGCTGAACCCTTCAGCATAATCTGACAACAACGCTAAAGATGACTGGTCATCGTTGGGCCCAGTGTTAGTCCCGCCGGCTGCGAGTTAGGCAGTCCTGGAGTTCGAGTCCCACTTGAGGCGTTTCATTTCCTTTGTGTGCAGTGTGTTCGGCCGCATCAGCCTCTAACCCCACAAGGTGAGTGACGCAGACTGCTGCGAAACTGACAACCAGCCAAAGTGCATGAATATGCACATGAGCAGAAGGTGTCAATAACGCTTGTTTGAAATTAACAATTCGGAATAGGTACGTATCTCTCTTGTTGTTGTTGTTGTTGTTGTTGTTGTGACAAATACGTCTTGTCCTGACGCAAAACAAGCACCAGACATCGATACTGCCCAGATGACAGCATCAGCATGTAAATCAAATTTGTGTGTGGTGTGTGTGTGTGTGTGTGTGTGTGTGTGTGTGTGTGTGGTGTGTGTGTGTGTGTGTGTTGTTGTGTGTTGTGTGTTTGTGTTTGTGTGTTGTGTGTGTGTGTGTGTGTTGTGTTTGTGTGTGTGGTGTGTGTGTGTGTGAGTGT
>JADBJO010009751.1:55000-60000 GCA_016801955.1 Conus betulinus
AGAACAAAGCCACAAAGATCAGCGTTACGACAACAGAGCCATTTTGCGGCAGCATGCAACACTGTCCAGCCATGACAGCTGCAGCCTCCTATAAAGACAGCGCCCCCCTCGGGAAGGGGAGGCTTACCACGAAGAGACCATCTTCTGTTTCGCCCGTGCACCAGGGGCAGCAATGCCGCCAGAGGGCGCTGGGCCTGCAGGAAACCACGTGCCGGAAGTGACACTTGCCAGACCAGCCACGAAGCAACTTCTGGTCCTTGGGTTTCCCAAAATCAAATTTTGAAATTTTAAAAAAAAAAGGGGAAAAGAAAATAATACGAAATTGTACAAGTTTCTTAAGGTCGTGTCTTTTCTTCAAACGAACCATTGACTGTCAGACCAAAACGTATAACCACACAGTGCATAGAGCAATGAATCAATGAAACGAGTCAACTTTTCCTGTTACTCCTTGAGTCAAATGATAGTCATGGGACTGTTCAGCCAAAGCGTCATTCTGTTGATCCGTGGCTTCTAGGTTCAAACCCTGCATAGGCACCCAGGCTAGAATTGTTTTGCCCAGAACCAGCGTATCTACAGATTCCACCCTATCTCAAGTCTTTGGGGTTAGCTTTTAAAGCAGAGGTCACGTACTTTCAAGACAAAAGGAGATGAAAACCATTTACGAGTGTGTGTTTTCGGTCCCATTTCATCATTCATTGAAGTGCCGGCCATCGTAAATGCCAAGGGGATGGATCAGAGAGAGAGAGAGAGAGAGAGAGAGAGAGAGAGACAGACAGAGACAGACAGACAGAGACAGAGACACAGAGAGAGAAAGAGAGAGAGAGACATACAGATAGACAGACAGACAGACAGAGACAGAGCATATATACACTGCTGTCGATTATGAACATTATCTCTCAGGACTGAATGGGGCTATCTTGATGATGAGATTCGAAACCGTCACATTCGCAAAAGACAGAAAAAGAAGAGAACCACGAGAACAAATGTAAAAAGAGACTGAAAAAAAAAGACTTTGAAAGAAACAAAAAGAATGAGAGAAAAACAAAACAACTGGTAGACCAAAAACGAATAAAAAGAAAACCCCGACAAATGGGTACAGAGAGAAAGACAGAAAGAGACAAACAAAGGGCAAATGAAAGAAAGACAAGGTCGAGAAAATAGAAAGAAAAATCAACGAAGAGAAGACAGGAACGCAAAAAAAAAAGAAAGAATACAAAAAAAAAAAAAAAAAAAAAAAAGACAAAAAAGAAATGAAGGAAATGAAAACAAAGACATAAAAGAAAATATACAGAAAAGAACAAAACAAAAAGCATACACACAAACACATATCAGTGTTACGTCCTCACAGCAATTTTTGCAGCAGCATACAATTTTTGCAGCCTCCTATAAAGACACTGCCAGCCATGACAGCTGCAGCCTCCTAATAAAAGACAGCGCCCCCCCCCCCCCCCCCCCCCCCCCCCCCCTTGGGAAGGGGAGGCTTACCACGAAGAGACCATCTTCTGTTTCGCCCGTGCACCAGGGGCAGCAATGCCACCAGAGGGCGCCAAATGTGCAGGCAAACCACTTGCCGGAAGTGACACTATCCAGGCCAGCCGCAAAGCGGCTTCTGGTCCTTGGGTTTCTGAAAATCAATTAAAAAAAAAAATAAATAAAATAAAATATATATATATATATATATATATATATATATATATATATATATGGTTTGAGGCACGAGTGTGTGAGGCTGCATATACGATATCGCGCAAGTTTCTTAAAATCATGTATTATCTTCAAATGAACCACTGACTTTCTGAGACAAAACTATACAATTACGTAGAGTTTATAGAAATTAATCAGTTAAAACACAGTCTACTTTCCTCTCAGTCTTTGAGCCAAATAACAGTCATAGGACTGCTGGGGCCGTGTGGGTAGAGCGTCCATCTATTGGTTCGTGGTTTTCTGGGGTCAGTCCTTGCTTGAGACACCCAGATTAGACATGTTCTCTATCAGAATCACCATTCATACAAATTCCAGTCCGCTCCAAGTCCTTTGGGTTAGCTTTCAAAGCAGAAGAAATCCTCTGTGGGAACACATGCTCTACAAACCAAATGAAGAAGAAACACCACCTACGCGCACTTTAAATCCCATTCCATCATTTTACACGTTTTTAGTGGCAAGGCTGGGGCAATTTCTCAGCAAGTACTACGCCCTATATCGTATTTATGCTGCAAATCAATCATTTTCAGGTGATGCCTCTGTAGATCTGGGTTTGAAGGAAGTTTTCAGACTGGACGAGACAACTACAGACCGATCTAGATTCTGCGTAAGCTTGATTTGTGCTAGAAGAACAGTCCAGTTGGAACAGAACTTTGCGCCAGTTCAGCTCTACCCTGCTTGCAGTCGTTGTCATATCACGCCGTGGCAATCAAAACAAGATTCTCGCCAATCGTGTTGTTCTGGTTTGTCAGTGGAAAAGTACTACACGATAGTACCGACAACAGTGTTCCACATCTTGGTCATTTTGGAGGTTTCAGTTGGTTTCAGTATATAAGCTGGTTTCGTCCGCTTTCAATATCAAAGCCAATTTCGTCCGGTTTTCGATATTTTTGGTCGGTTTTGAAGTTACGAGGCATCCTGTGACATCTTGGATTTGCTCATGGGTCCAGCTTTCCCCTTGCGGATCCACACCAAATTCAATGGGTTCATCCTCAGTCGGCATTCGAACTTTTTACCGATTCTCGTTTAATTCGGAACAATAGACTTTAATGATTTCTTTGTTGTTGTTGTTTTTTCTAATTAGTTTCTACGGATCCATATCAAAATTTCAAAGAACGTCCTTCCTAGTTTTTTGTTTTTTTTGTTTTGTTTTGTTTTTTGTTGTTGTGTTTTTTTCTTCCTCTGATCTTCATCAGAATTTCTACAGCTGTGCTGACAGACAGACGAACCGACCAATATACACAACAGAATGCATAACCTCCGTGTCGTGGGTGTTAAAAATAATACTGCTGAGTTGTTGGATCCGAGTAAGAGCTCTATATTCCCACCATCTCGCGGTGTCCAGGCCGTTGGAAAAAACGCACTTTGTCAAGCACCTGCAAAATGCCGTCCGTCAGCCCCCCCCCACCCCCCCCCCCCCCCCCCCCCCCCCCCCCCCCACCGAACTTTGTTTCTGAATCCTTTGATTTTGAAACTTTCTGTTTATTGATCAGTTTTCATTGCTTTATACAACATTCAGACACCTCTGATTCTCTGCAGACTTATGCATTCTGTCCACACCTTCTATAAAAGTATAACCTTTGGCTCCCGCTCGATTTTATTGTTATGTACTGAGTTGCTGGAATTATCTGCGATATGATCTACGAGACACAGATAATACTACCGCACCGGCTAGAAATATGTACATTGGAAACTTAGCTGTTTAACAGTGCGAGTTTTTAAATAATTGTAAGCTATAGATATTCAGGTGTTTTTTTCTGTCCATAAAATCTGTGTGCGTCGGTTCGTATTTTTGTCCACGACTTGTTTTAAATTTATGTTTATTCTTATGTATATATGTTAACGTTTTTTCAGTTACTTTCTCTGAACCTCTGAAGATGTATCTTTAAAAAAAAAAACTTTTTTTTAAAAATCCTTTTCCCCTCTCTGAAGAAATATACCCCCTAACCTCCAACGTTCTTTTGAAATAGGATTCCGGACATCCTCTTGAAGAAGTAGCCTGATACACCTTTGCAGAATTATTTCAAATACTTCTCTGAAAAAAAAATCCCACTTCCGTGTTTAACAACATGACGAACTATCATGCACGATTATGGCCCCATCGCAATATCTGATTCAGTGAGGATATTTTACACCATTTCCAGAAAAGTTCCAGTCCTTGTCTTAAAATTTCAGACACTCATTTTCTCTCTCATTTCCTCGGACATTCATTCAGTGAAAAACAGTCAAAGCTTTAATTTAAACATCGTGAAAGTTCTATCTCAAATTCGTGACATTGTTGTTTGATGTTAAACGTACAGTCAATAAAAAAAGCACACTGGTAGCAAACTGACTTACGCACGCACGCACGCTCTCGCACTCCACGCTCTCTCTCTCTCGTCTCTCATCCTCTCTCTCTCACACACATCCAACACACACCACACTCTCTCTCGCTCCACTCTCTCTCGCATCTCTCTCTCACTCTCTCCTCACTCACCTCTCTCACACCCACTCCTCACCTCTCGCCTCTCCTCACACACACACCTCACACACACACCCACACATCTCACACACACTAGACTCTAGCCCGCTGCTCCTCGGGTCTCTCTCCACACTCTCTCCCTCTCCATTTTTGCCAACGCTCTTACTCTCTCTCGCACACACACACACACACACACCCACACACACACCACACACACACACACACACACAGGAATGCACTAGCGTGCGCATGCACACTCACCACGTACTCTCTCTCACAACTCACACTCACCAACGTCACACACACACACACACACACACACTAACTAGCGTGCATGCGTCTCCTCTCTCTCTGCCTCTCCGTCCCTCTCTCCTCCTCTCTCTCTCACCCCTCTCTCTCTCTCTCCTCTCTCTCTCCTCTCTGTTTATTTTATCTCTCTCGGAGGGAAATGAAAACAAGCCGTGAAAAGTAAGAGAACCCGAGGAATGAATTCCAACTGTGATATATAGCAGACCCCCTTTCCCCCACCCCTCTTCTCACCCTCCCAACCGCACTCACTATGAATTTATCAACGAGTGTGTTTTCCCCCTCTTGTTTTCGAGAGAGAGGAGAGAGGAGAGAGAGAGAGAGAGAGAGAGAGATGAGTGAGAGTGTGTGTGTGTGTGGTGTGTGTGTGTGTGTGTGTGTGTGTTGTGTGTGTGTGTGTGTGTTGTGTTGTGTTTTTTGTTTTTTGTTTTTTTTTTTTTTTCATTTTTAAACGCTTCTCACTTTATATATGTACTTCATTCAACTCTTTCCCCCCCCCCACCCCCCCACCCCCACCCCCCCACCCATACAC
>JADBJO010009751.1:62500-66165 GCA_016801955.1 Conus betulinus
AATTCAATATACACCTGGTGACAATTGTTACATAATAATTCCAGCATCATATTTCAGGATCAGCATGAGGATTTATGGACATCTACTAGAACTGCATCTTACAGCCTTGTAATGTATCCTTTTCACGTGTTTTAGTGACGTGCTTAAGATTATTTCTCAGGTAATATGTCGTGTTTATACTGCAAACAAAGACAGTCAAGCTTCAAACTCAGCTTTTTCGTCAGTAATCTCCCCCTGTTCTGCTACGTCCTCATTTTCTCATTTGTAATTGTCCAATATGTCGAGGCACAAATGCGTGTATGCATTATCTACATTATGAGACAATTATAATTCGTAAAAACTGTGTGGTGTTTTTCTGCCCAGGATGCATATGTGCATCTTCACGTCCATTCGTATTTGTACACGATTCTTTTAAAATTTGTGAATGTTCATTTGCACATAGGTGGGGTTTTTTTTTTTCAGTAACTTTCTCTTTACCTCTTAAGAATTGTCCCAATATCCCTCTTAAAAAAAAAAAAAAAAAAAAAAGAAGGATCCCAATCCCCTCTCAGAAGACATGTATCTTAGGGGCCGGAAGAGCTCAGCTGGTAGAGCGCCGGACTCGTAATTCAAGGTTGCGGGTTCGAATCTCCGACGGGACGTTTCCATACAGAGGGTTTTTTTTTTTTTTCCCTCGGAGTTAACATAGGTTCTGACTCCATTTCCCATACAGTCCTTCGAATGAGACTATAAACCGAGGTAACATCTTGCACACACGTAAAATCCCATCAACAATTTTCGGAAGAGAAGGCCAGTTTGGCCGTTGGTAAGGATGACACGTTTACACATAGCATGCACCTTCCCCGAAGATGGAGTATGGCTGCCTTAATGGCGGGATGAAAAAAAAAACCGGTCATGCACACAAAACTCCACTCCCTTTGTTGGGCAGATGGGATTAATCCTTGCCTGTCTATACAGTCCCGAGTGTCCGCGGGAGTACCAGCCTGCGTAGTATCCCAGAAGAAATGTATCTTAACTCCCAGTATCCATTTAAAAAGGATTCCCGACCCCTCTTTTGAAGCAGTATCCTGATACCCCCCTTCTGGACCATATCCCTCCCCCCCCCCCCCCCCCCCCCCACCCCCCACACACACAACACACACACTCCCGTGATTAAGTACCTAAGCCGTCCAAGTCCACACTGTCCAAACGGGATGCCACCACTGTATCTGAGCAAATGAGGATCTCCTCCCTCATTGCTGAAGAATCCCAGTCCTTCTCAGAGAATCGGTTGCCACTCACAAGAAAACATATTCTTATAGAGTGTTGGGATTTGCATGATGTGAGACACAAACATTTTTTACAACAGATTCCATGAAAACCTTGTTCAGAGATGTTTCCGCCTGACGCGATCTTCGAGTTTCTTGAAAGAGATTAACATTTTTTTTTTTTCATCGGATCTGAGATTTTACAGTGGAAAGATGTTTAAAACCAATTTCGGATGGGTTTTTTTTTTTTTAGAAGATGTGTTCTAAAGAATTGCGTGAAAGAATGACTTGTGAGTTGATTTTAACGTGGTGACAGCCCGGATATGGCCCTTTGTGGTCGGCTGGGCTATAAGCAACGTTACCTTATCCTTGCCGGCCTCCTCTCTCTATTGATTGTTCGTAGATTTTGTGAAAACCAGCCAGAATTTTAAATAATACTCTGTGCAAGTTCTGCCACAGTGAGTGTATATTAGCATAATAGAAAGTTTCTTCGTTTGTGTTTACTTCCTGGTGCACAGCTGTATGCTTGATTTTCTGAAATAGAGAAGAGGCCATGTCAATATTTCGGATGCTCTGGCTGAAGTTTGTTCACAAACACACACCACGCGCGCGCGCGCCACACACCCACACACACACACACACACACACACACACACACCACACACCACACTTGCATGCACGAGTCTCCGGTCTCCTCTCTCTCTCTCTCACCACACACACACACACACACACACACACAACACACACACACCACACACACACTTGCATGCACGCGTCTCCGCTCTCCTCTCTCACATCACACACACACACACACACACACACACACACACACACACACACACCACAACACACACACACACACACACGCCCTTTCATGCACCCTTTTTTCCGCTCTGTGTTGTGTGTGTGTGTGGGGGGGTGTCTGTCTCGCTCTCTCACTCTCTCTCCTCCTCTCTCTCTCCTCTCTCGGATCATCTCTCTCCCTCTCCCCTCGGCCTTCCCCTCGACTCCTCTCTCTCTCTTCTGTTTGTTGTTTCTTTTTCCAGGAAAATGAAAACAGGCTGTGGAAAGCAAGGCGGGAATCCAACCGTGACGTAGGCCAGACCTCCACCCCCCACCCCCCTCACCCCCCCACCCCACCCCACCCCCCCCCACAACCCAACCACACCCCCCCCCCCCCACCCCACACCCCCCACACCCCCCACACAACCCCCCATCCCCCAGCCGCGACCTCGCTCCCTTTTTTTCCTCTCAAGGGTGGGTTCCTTACGCGACCCGCTTTTTTTGTTGTTTTTTTCACGTCTTCTCAACTCATATATGAAACCCACCCTCGTTCCCACCCCCCCCCCCCCCCCCCTCCCCCCCACCTTCCACTCTCTCTCTCTCTGTTGCTTCCCCCATGCCACTCAAAACCTTCATTACATTTTTAAAAAAAAATCTTCCTCTCCTCCTCTCCGTCATCCACCCCCGTTCCCCAACGTCCCCATTCCCCCAGTCTCCTCTCCCCCCCCACCCTGGCCCTCCCCCCCCCCCCTCCCCCCCCCAACCCACCCCCCCCCCCCCCCCCCCCCCTGCCCTCCATACGGTTCTGTTATCCTGACCACGCAGTTTCAACCTGTCCAGTTCCCTGACCAGTCTCTTCCAGTCACGCTCTCCTCTTCTTCACACTCCCCACCCTCTTCCCCCCCTTCTTCTTCTTTTCTACTTTCTTTTCTACTTCTTTCTACTCTCTCGTCAGGCCGTCCATTCAAAAAACGTCTAGAGGCTGGTTCCCCGTCTCCTCCCTCCCCCCTCCTCTCTCCCTTTCTCCTCCCCCCCCCTCCCCCCCCCCCCCCCCTCCCCCCCCTCTCCCCTCCTCTCCCACCCCCCCCCCCCTCCCCCCCCCCAACCCCCCACCTCTCCCCCCTCCCCACCCCACCTTCCCCCCTCCCTCTCCTCCATTCATCATTCCTCAATCTTATTCTTCCGCCTCTCTCTCTCTCCACCCCCCCCCCCCCTTATTCCCTTCTTCTTCTCTTCTCCCCCCCCCCCTCTTCTCCCCCCCCTCTCCCGTCTTCTTTCTTTCTGCTTCTCCCTTCTCCCCCCCCACCCCCCCCCCCCCCCCCCCGAGTTTCCCCCTGATTCTTGAACGCTCCAACGTGTCCCTTCTACTGAGTCCCTGCCCCCTCCTAAACCCCACCCCCACCCCCCTTCCTCTCCCCCACTTTCTCCCTCCCCCTCCTTAATTGTTTTTTTTCTTTCTTTTTCGAAAATGAGGAGAAGAAGGGTAAGTAGATCTAGAGGAAAAAGAAAAAAAAAAACAAAACGATAGCTTATGAGACTAACCACACATTAGCCACCAGGGGCACCACCACCCACTGTACAACGCCCCCCCCTCCCCCCCCCCCCCCCCCCCCCCCCAACCCCAAACAAAAACTG
>JADBJO010009751.1:66668-69168 GCA_016801955.1 Conus betulinus
TTGAAAGTGACCTTGGCGTCTGCATGAAAGATGCTCCCATCCCCATCCCCATGAAACGGCGGCGAACCTCGCTACAAACCATGCACGCGCACGCACCCTTATTTCCTCAACGTGCAAGCGCACGTGTACTGCTGCTACTACCATAAACACAATAACCCCCCATACCTCACTTCACCCCCTCCCTCCTCCAAATTGTCCTGCTTCCGCTCCATCTTTCTCTGCCTTATTTCTGTCTTGTTGGAGCTGGCCTCGATAGACAAGAGGCACTAAGCTGATTGAAGGCAGCACCGTTTGATGGTGCGCGCTAACTGTGACGGGCGTTTTTTTATTAGGGTACAGCCCGGAGGTCTGGGCGGCATGTGGTATGTAGGTCTGCCGGCGACGTGTTTATCCCGTGATTGGCTCTGTTCTGCTCCTCTGTGTGTGTGTGTGTCCCTGCCACTAAACAGAACTCCTGGTCTTAAATTGTCGGAACTAATGCCGTTTTTTATGTATCTCCTTCTGTCTGGGTTTCTGTTTGTCTTTTGCTTTACGTCTGTCTGTCTGTTTTGTCTATCTGTCTGTCGGTTCCATCTCTCTCTCTCCCTTCTGTCTGTCTGTCTGTCTCTGTCCCTCCCCCACCCCACACCCACCCCCCCCCCCGCTCTCAGTCTGTCTCTCATGTTCACTCGTTGTGTGTGTGTGTGTGTGTGTGTGTGTGTGTTGGTGTGTGTGTGTGTGTGAATCAGTAAGAGAAGAGCGAGAGAGAGAGAGAGAGAGAGAGAGAGAGAGAGAGAGAGAGAGAGAGAGAGAGTCAAGTCAAGACTCTTTCCTATTTCCAAAGACTTAAATTCCACCCATCCTCCCTCCTCATCCTCCTCCTCTCTCTCTCTCTCTCTCATCTCGCAATCCTCCTCTCTCTCTCCTCTCCTCTCTCTCTATCTCTCTCTCTCTCTGAGTGATTCTTCCCCTGTCTGGTTAACAACTAGAAGCTTCTCTCTCCTCAATCACCGTACACGCGTTCTTTTTTACAGCTCCGAGAACATTTTCGATGTATTCGCAACACAGCGTGGACAATGCCGCTGAAGGTCTTCCATCGAATGTAGACAGTAGGCCTACACTGAACGCCGTGCTGCGCGATACGACATTGTCTTCATTGAAAAGTGTAGGCAGGGACAATAGGACTGTTGTGACGTGAGTCTCTCAGGTTGACAGCAATGTCCGCCCATTCCCCCTGTTACATGACTCCCAGCTCCCAGCGGTGTGTTCAGAAGAAATGTCTGTCACAGGTCACAGGAGAAAGGCCGAGGAACACAGGAAGCAAAAGGCGAGTGAAAATGTTCCATCCCCGTCCGGTCTGTTCGTACCAACAGCCCCTTCTAGTTTACATATATACAATGCCGACACAAGTGACACCAATAATGGAGTGTCCTGTGCTGACACTTTTCAGCATTCGCACCATCCCCCCTTTCTTTGTACGTTTGTCTGCATCGAGTTCGTTCGCTGGCCAAGAATGCCACAACGGGGAAATTGTCTAACATATATATCCCCTGCTCAGATCTGAAACCAAAAGTTAACGATTATGTCAGAGACCCCCGGCAGGAGGACTGGAATACACAGACGGATAACAAACTGTTTCAGATCCGTTCAAACCTAAAGGAGTTCCTCTCATCTACGTCTGGTGGTCGCAAAAAGAAGAAACAGTTCTTTGCCGGCTGCACACTGGCCATTCGTATTTTACTCATTCATACCTTTTCAAGAGTGAAGAAGCTCCATGGTGCATTCCGTGTCATGTGCCACTCACAATGAAACATATTCTTTTAGAGTGTTGGGACTTGCATGATGTGAGACACAAACATTTTACAGCAGATTCCATGAAAACCTTGTTCAGATGTTCCGCCTGACGCGATCTTTGAGTTCTTGAAAGAGATTAACATTTTTCATCGAATCTGATTTTTTTACAGTGGACAGATTTTAAAACAAATTTCGGATGGGTTTTTAGAAGATGTATTTAAAAAAAATTGTGTGAATGAATGACTTGTGGGTTGATTTTAGCGTGGTGACAGCCCTGATATGGCCCTTGTGTGTCGGCTGGGCTATATGCATTATCTTATCTTACCTTGTCCGGCAATGGACCAATGCACATTAACATGACACGTGCAACATAGACAGTGAATCAGTTATAGTAATTTCCCTACTTAGATCTGCCACCTTACACAGATGTTGACAAGCTTTGTGTTAATGACGATGATGGTGATAACTCTGATGCGGTTTATGAATATGATTCACCTGTAACTAGTTCCAAATCTAACCAACGAGAAATTAAAGCATTTGTTGCAGCACCAAATCCGTGTGATACACAAACAGTAGTAATGATTATGCCGGTACCACTAGTGTTCAGCACAGACATCCCATGCAGAAAACATTACAATCACAGACATAATGACATGCTTGGAAGAAACGACAAGGACAAGGAATGGTCGCCTGTGGGAATTGAAGGGAGAGACAGATGGCAGCACTA
>JADBJO010009751.1:71668-74168 GCA_016801955.1 Conus betulinus
CACTGTGACAAAGGAAACGACACTACGCGTTTTTCGAAGCTATTGGGGCTTTCTCACGCGGGAAAACAGCCTCAAACAATTAAAACAAGGACGAACAGAGTTAATTTAGCTCTTCGATTTTCTGCGCAATGTGCTGGTGGTCACTGTGTTAAGTGTACTGTTTTTTGCGGTTGTTTGTTCTTTCTCTCGTCCGTCCTTTGTGGTGTCCCCCTTCCGGCTTGCGTTTCCGTTGGTTGGGAAGGTTGCCTGTCCTTTTGGTGCTCTGAAATGTAGACGCAGTACGTGTTGGGGGAGGGTGGTACATACACGCTGTCGTAAGTTGTGGTTGTTGGGTCTTCGTTGTTGTTTGTGTCTGGGTTTTTTTTTGGTCTGTCGTCTGTGGTTTGGAGTCTGATGGATAGTGAAAAAAATAATGTTAATGTAGTTAACCGTTTTGGTTGTGTTTTCTTGGGTGCGGGGGGAGAAAAAAAATGGGTGGGAGTAAAGTGTGCTGGTTTGGTGGGTTTGAGAATCGTGTCAATGATTTTTGAGGTGGGGGCGGAATACGTGTGCTGTCTGTCTAAGGAAAATGGCGGTGGTCGAGAGGCAGAGTGCCGGTAGTGGTGGGGCGTGGTCCAACGGGGAAAAGGGTAGTGAGGAGGGGACGGGGGACGCGGCGGGAGGAGAGGAAAGCTGGGAGGCGGCCAAAAGGGAGGAAGAGACGAAGTATAAAGGTAGAGTGGGGCTGGAATGGGAAAAATGATGGCGACACTCACACAGCGACAGGTCCGCCTGGTCAGAGTGCAAACCCCTGGGAGTCTTTGTGGTGGGGTGGTATAAAAACTGAAGTAGGAAGACTTGGTTGGATTAATAAGGGGGTATTGTGCGCTAGCTAGTAAGTTGGATGATAAAGCCTCGGCTAAACAACAAACGACCGACAGTTACTGTCGGGTAGGTAAGGCGGTGGTGGGTGTGCGGGCGGGAGGATGGTCGGGACGTGTTTTACTGAGGGTATACGGGGGGGTGGCGTGCGCGCGTTGCGTGCTCGTCTGTATTGGGTATGTGTCGCTTCGCGATTCTTGTTGTGGCCTGTCGTTGGCGCCTGCCGGTTATACACCAAACCTGACGAAGAGCCGAGCTGCGCAGACACCCGCCGCGCGTCACTGACCCCGTTTCCGTCGCCTCGCTTCGTCCGGCCGGCCACACATACTTGCGACAGAGGACCAGAAACGCTAGACTCAAAAGAAATACTTGAACCTATGAATTGGAAAGGGGTGTACCCACTTCATGGGGGGGACCGCCAATATATTGGTAAATTCAAAAGGTTATCAATGTATCATTGGCTGTATCATCGCCTTGACGCAGCTATGTTTTAACAAAAAAAAAAAAACAAAAAATAAAAAAAAACATAGCGCCAGAAAAAAAAAAAAACAAACAAAAAAAAAACAAAAAAAAAAAAAAAAGAAAAACAACATAAAAATTTGAAATGGATAGAGTGGGGGGGGGTGGGGGTGGAACCCTTGAAAGAGGAAAAAACATGACCCTGACCCCGCGGAGCCCGGCCCAAAAGGGATGTATCCAAAAAGAAAAAAACTCGTGACCTAACCCATATACAAAGCCAAAAAAAGCTAGACACGAATAACAGACAGCAAACTATACTAAGTGAAAAAGTAAAAACGTATTATTTCCGGCGCCCTTCTGTTGATGAGATTACATTGTGGCATAATTGTCAAAGCGGGCGTGTCACACGGCAAAAGGGGATGGCGTTGTCCGTACTTCGCCCTTCACGCGCGCGGAAGGAATAATCCAATCGCTAACATGGCAAAAAAACACTGGGCTACCACGAGAACCGTAGACATAAACAACAATACCCATAGGCACAGTCTCAACAAAGGTTCAACAGGAGTAGACCGGGGGGGGAGAGGGCGGCCAACAGAGCATTTGGGGGGGGGGCAGCAAGGCCCCCCCGCCAACCATGGGAAGCGTGGAAGAACCAAAGCCCACCGCTCCTGGGATTCCCCCTAACTCCCACTCGGTCCTCACCCCGCCCGGTGCCCTGTAGGATCGACAGAACCTCATGAAAACGTTGGGGGGGCCAGGGCAAAGAGCAACAGTGACAATTGAGCCGGCATTTCCTTCTTCTCTCTATTCCGGTAGTTTGAAATTTATCTTCGGGGACTCGCTTTTCGGTGGCGCTGTCAAGGTTCGAGAGATTTTTTATCGGATTATTTTGTCTAGTTTATATTTTTTCCGGGTGCTGCTGACTACTGGGGTCGGGCAAAGAGTGAGCGGGCGAGTGCTCAAGAAGGGGGGGGATATGTGGAAAAAGACAAAAAAGGGAGCCCATTGGCTCGGACCCTAAGGCTCAACACGTAGACGCGGAGGGTCGAGGGAAACATCTTTCTTTGGCTTTTAGTAGAACCTATGCTCTGTGTGGATTTAATGAGCGGATCACGAACGAGACACCCTATGAGGTTGGGGTGGGGGGGGAGAAAGGGAAAAGGGGGTTGAAAAGTAGAAA
>JADBJO010009751.1:79168-80247 GCA_016801955.1 Conus betulinus
GCAGCTGCGAAGAGACCTCCAGAACGCAACCGACATGCTGTGTCGACACAGACTGTGAGAAGAAGGCTTCACGAGTTTGGCTTACGCTCCAGAGCAGCTCCAATCCGCGTCAGGTTGACCAGGAACCACATGCAGGCCAGGCGAGCGTGGGCAAGGGACCACGTGAATTGGACTGTGGCGGACTGGACCCCTGTGCTCTTCACTGACGAGTCCAGGTTTTGCCTGGATATGACTGATCGCAGGCGGAGAGTGTGGAGACAGCGTAACCAGCGTTTCCACTTCCACAACGTCGCCCAGCACGACCGTTACGGGGGTGGCTCCATCATGATCTGGGGCGGGATCAGCATGCAGGACAAAACGGACCTGCACGTCTTCCAGAACGGCACGGTGACTGGGGTCAGGTACCGGGATGAAATCCTCCACCCCATCGTCAGACCCTACGCTGGTGCCATCGGCCCCAACTTCATCCTCATGGACGATAATGCCCGACCTCATCGCGCAATTGTGGTGAATGACTACCTGGAGGCCGAGTCTATTGAGCGCATGGAGTGGCCTGCAAAGTCTCCGGACTGTAATCCTATCGAACATGTGTGGGATATGCTTGGCCGAGCCGTGAGGACCAGAATCAACCAGCCTCGCTCCCTACGAGAGCTGGCAATGGCGCTTGAACAGGGAGTGGGCGAGAATTCCACAGCAGCGGATCAGAAGGATCATCTGCAGCATGCGGAGACGCTGCCAGGCCGTCATTCAGGCAGGTGGGGGCCATACACACGTTATTGACTTTTCATTTGTTGTGATTTGAACGCTCTGGACTGATTGTTCCATGAAATTTCGTTTGGGGACCATGCATTCAAGAACTCTGATTTTGGCCTTGGGTGTAATTCATGGTGGAGTTGGTCGGTGTTGTTGTTGCGATAGGGGTGGTCGTTAATGTAGTTTTTTCTTCGTTGTACTTCTGGGTTCCTTTCGTCTTCCTCGGGGGTGGGTTGAACCAGTCAGTAGCGTAGGTTACAATCTATTTAATAATCTGTCTAAACAACACACCACCACCACACACAAAACAAACACACCACACAACA
>JADBJO010009752.1:0-40000 GCA_016801955.1 Conus betulinus
CAGCCCGTTCTTACCCCCCCTCTGGAACCCCCCCCCTCTGGAACTTACCCCGGGTAAGTCTGGGCTAGCCTGCTTTTACCCCCGGGGGTCATTCTAGGACTAGCTAGAACTTACCCCCCCCCCCCCCCCCCCCCCCCCCACTTACCCCCCACAGTTGGAACTTACCCGCGTAGGGGGTAAGTTTGGGCTAGCCTGGATTTACCCCCCCCCCCCCACTCTAGGAAGGGTCAGTCTAGGACTATTTGGAATCTCCTCCACCACCCCCACCCCACCCTTCCAAACAAGAGAGGGTTATTCAGGGGTTTTCTCTCTGCCTTTTCCCACACGCACACCCGCCCTTAAAAAAATGTGTTAGCCTGCATATTTACCCCCCTCTCCCACTTTCCTCTATACAGTCAGTCGGGGTTTAGACAAAGTTAGTTCTAGACTCTTCTTCTCATAGATGGACCTCCTACTTCCCACCCCCCCCTCCCCCACACTCACACCACACACCACCACCACCACACACACACACACACCCTGGTTCACTAACAGATACGTATTAACATTTCTCGCGCTAGCTTACACGCGTGGGTCAATATTCGGGTGTGTGAGTACGCCCGTGCATGCGTGGGAAAGAAAGACGGCTACATGCCAATGTGACCAAGTGCCAATGTGACCAAGCGTAGTTGTGTGACAAAATGTCGTTTGTGACCACGTGTCGTTGTGACCAAGTACCGTTGTTGCTTCATCCCGTTTGCCTCTTTTAACTATTTTACAGCTATTAGAGTCTCTTGAGTACCTGTGTACCTTAG
Source organism: Conus betulinus (assembly GCA_016801955.1). Lineage (NCBI taxonomy): Eukaryota > Metazoa > Mollusca > Gastropoda > Neogastropoda > Conidae > Conus > Conus betulinus. The sequence continues at coordinate 795 of JADBJO010009752.1, forward strand.
CTTGTACAATGCAGATGACTAGTGGTCAGTGCCACTGACCACTGGTCATTATGACGTAAATCGGAGATTTTAACTATTTAACAGCTAATTAGTGTTTCCCGAGTGCTTGTGTACCTTGTACAATGTAGATTACTTGTGGGTCAGTGCCACTGACTACTGGTCATTATGACGTAAATCGGAGATTTTAACTATTTCACAGCTAATTATAGTCTCCCGAGTACTGTGTACCTTGTACAATGCAGACGAGCTGGTGGTCAGTGCCACTGACCACTGGTCACTATGACGTAAATCAGATATTTCGACTATTTTACAGTTAATCAGTGTCTCATGAGTGTTTGTATACCTTGTGCATGCAGACAACCAGTGGTCAGTGTCACTGACCATTGGTCACTTTAATGTATATCAGAGATTTTAACTATTTTTACAGCTATATAAGATGACGGGGGGGGGTGGGGGGGGGGGGGGGCGGTCGTCAGTTCCAACTAGGGGGGAGGGTAGTTCCCAGCTAGTCCCTGGAATGACCCCCGTGGGTAAAACAAGGCTAGCCCAGACTTACCCTCGGTAAGTTCCAGAGGGCGGAGGTGGGGGGGGGGGGGGGGGGATTAAGATGGAGCCGTTACACCAGCTTCAAGGAACAGTTTCACATACAACGAAAAATCTGCCAAACCAGCCAGCAACAATGGCGAATGGGGGAGAACTGAGACGGAAACGACGTACTTCCACTATATGTTGCCCTCCACGGGCGGTTAACAGAGCGAACAAAGCTTATACCAGAACCAGACCCAGTGGTCCCCTTCCCCCTGTCCACTGACCACTAACTGGACCGTTCTCATCTCGTGCCAGTTTGTTCGGGCTAAACGGTTCACAGATCATGTCGAGTTAAATGTCAGTGTACTGAGAAACAGACGTAAAGGTAGTAGCAGTTGACAGGGGGACATAACGAGCGCGGGATGTGTGTGTGCTTGTGTGTGTGGTGTGTGTGGTGTTGTGTGTGGTGTGTGTGTGTGTGTGATGTGTGGCGAGAGAGAGAGGACAAGACAGACAAGACAGGACAGAGACTTCAAACTTATTTTCGTGATATTTTTCTCGTGATCGTTTTCTGTCATTTTCTCTGTTACTAGCCTGGGCCATGGCTTTCTCTCCCACAAACATTGCGGAGGGTGGTCCACGCTGTAACTTGGCTGGCTGGCGGACTGGGGCAAGCCTTCCCTTTCCTCCCGCCTCCACGTGTTGGTGTAACAGCCGCATGATGGACAACCTGGGGCACTGAGCTCCACGACGTCTTCACGCTTCCTCAACATCTCCCTCCATCACTCCCATTGGTGGACTGCGCCGTCCGTCTTACCGTGGAGGGCGATGCGCACAGATCCGACCATGTCGTGGCAGAAAAAAAAGTTTGCTGTGTTTTACCCAGGAGCCAGACCCAGACTCTGAACGCCCGACATCGATCAGGTCCAGGCAGCTTTGGAGCAGTGGCCAACTGGACTGACGTTTTCATGGATGCTTTCAGGACTGGAAACGCTGAGAGAACAATCTATCTGTCTATCCATCTATCCATCTAGATATCGATTTACCAACCTATCTGTCTGTCTGTTCTATGCTATCTATTTATCTATCCACCATCCATCCATCTACCTATCTATCTATCTATCTATCTATCTATCTATCTATCTATCTATCTATCTATCTATCTATCTATCTATCTATCTAATCGGTTTACCAATCTATCTAATCTATCTATCTATCTATCTATCTATCTATCTATCTATCGTATCTATCGGTTTACTAATCTATCTATGTATCCATCTATCTATCGGTTAAGCAATCTAAATATCACTAATATATCTATCTGTCTATCCATCCTACCGTTATCGGCCTTTACCAATTTATCTATCTATCTGTCTATTTTGTCTGTCTATCTATGAAGCTCAACCATACGTCTTTAACACGTCCACATATGTCAAATACTGTTTCGTCATGTTTTGTTATAATACTAGCACAAGTGTTCTTCAGGATTCCTGTACTATCAAACAGCTCCATTAGAGCCTATAAAATATATCACACACACACAAACACACCACCACACACACACACACACACACACGTATACACACAGCTATGTGAACGTGGTTTACAGCTTCTACAGGAGGTTCCCATAACTGCGCGCAGAAAACGATCAGATCATGCATTAAAGCTACACTCAAAGGAAATGAGAGCATTTGGGACAGCGACACTTGCAAAGCTTTGAGCGCTCGCGACATCTGCACACACCCAAAAGCGATGTACTTAAACATGACAGCACACAGTCAGTCCCCAGACCATGCAAGGCAGCTGACTACACGACAGTATACCACAGCGACTCACAAAACTATGAGAGGATGCCACAAACAGCCGGACACACCAAACGCGCAAGTATGAGCATGCATGGCAGCCTCACACATACACACGGCTGCTCAAGCACGCGCGACAGCCAGCCAATCATACACGGGCGATGAAAGAATGCATGACACAGTGGAAGTGGCACAAAGCTATTAACCTGGACACACCATGACAACTGTACTCGCAACATTTGTGCAAGCATGTGCGACGGATACATTACAAAGTAAGAGTGCACGTACAACACACACACACGCGCGGGCGCGCGCGCGCGCACACCCACACACACACAGACACACACACACACGTACACACATGCATACACACCACACGCGCGCGCGCGCGCGCACACACGACACACACACACACACACACACACACACACAGAAAGGACATATACGCGCGCGTGCGCCCAGCGCTAGTAAGAATGGCAGCCCCGCACAACAAAGCCGTTCCCAATAATTGTCTTTAAGTAAAGGCCAAAGTCCTGTTTCAGTGTTTGAGGGGTGATCAATAAACGTCAGATGGACATAACTATACCATTGCTGTTTTGTAAAATATTTAAGATAGCTGGGTGCAAACTCTGTGTGTGGTGTGTGGTGTGTGTGCGGGTGTGTGTGTGGTGTGACAAAAACTTGACTTTACAGCCGGTGGGATTAATTTTGCGTTCGAGTGTGTGTGTGTGTGGTGTGTGTGTGTGTGTGTGTGTGCTGGGTGTGTGGTGTGCGTTGCGTGTGCCCCGCCTGGCGCGTGCGTGCGTGCGTGTATATTGTGTGGTTGCTGTGTGTGTCTGACCAGGTGTGTGGGTGTGTGCGTGCGTGCGCGCGCGCGTTGTGGTGTGCATGTGTGTGCGTGCGTGTGTGTTTGTGTGTGTATGAGTCAAATGAGGCATGGCATCCGGAAAGGAGCAGTGCCACATGTGCTGACTGCAATGTTTAATGCAATAACAAAACAAAAGAACATAGAACACATAACATTGGAAGCGCCTTCAGGGCATCGTCGGAAGCATCACGGTGAATCTGTATGAAAATACAAAAAACTAGAAACTAGTCTAACAATTCTAACGGTGTTTACTTTGAAATCAAACCCCCATCACGCAGCGCTAAAAAAAAAAGCAACAACAAAAAAACAAACAAACCCCCCCCAAAACAAAAACAAAAAAAAAAAACACACACACACACACACCAAAAAACACCACAAAAAACAGGCGGTGTTGACGAATTTCCTGTCCTGGCTTAGCTTTGAAGTACTCGCTGCCCTTACCTGGGTGAACCTCTTTGGCACTGCTGTCTCACCTAGACACGTTGCCGTGCTGTGAGGCGTAGGCAATGACCAGGTAGTCCACGGGAAGAAAGAGAACAAAGCTGACGGCAGGGCAAGAGGGGGAAAAGGGACACAACCTAACACAGCTGACCCTTTCATATACCCTAGAGTCGGTCAAGCCTGTCACGGAAACAGCCCATGGGACTTCTTTTTCCACAATGCTCCTTACCCCTCGGCCACAAAAAAAAAATTGATTAGTCAAATTATTGTAATAAAACACATTTATAAACAACTGCGACAAATCAAAATCAGGTAAGATGTTTGGTAATCAGCAACAGGGAGAAAGGTTACACCTTAACACAGAACAGGAGAAAGTAGACAGAAAACAACACGAGTGTGGTTGTGATTCTGAGCTTGCAACCCTAAGCAACAGATCTAGTAAGTCCAGAGGAAAAGGAAAATCCCATGTGATGACTGCTGAGGAAAAGAATTTCAACCCCGGCATTCGGGCTAAGCTCATCACTAATAAGAGAGCGGAATCTCCTGTTGATCATTTTCTTGAAGGAACCGGTGACTCCAAGTGTTGGGGCAAACAGTGTAAATGGTACCACAGGTGTTGTTCAAACAAAGGGTGTTGTTCATTCACTAGCGAGATGGAACTATACTGGTCAACCTCAACGTTAAGGGCCGGCTTCAGATTTCAGTATTTCCCACAGGCGCAACTTGAGCGACACTGCAACTTCAGTTGCTGCTGCACGTGCCCCAAACCTGCTTTACACCCATTGCAAGCCAGCAACACTGTTGTCAGGGGCGCTCAAAATGTTACAAATTCACGAGAAATTGACAGAAATTTGGGGTTGCTTCTTGCTGAAAAAGAAGCAGAGCTGCTGCAGATTTCTGGCACAGTGTACGTGCAAGTCATGGTTGTGGTAAACACACTGCTCAGGCAAAAGTTCAACGCAAATGTGTGGTTTTTAAGGGCGACAACACTGGGCTCTCAATAAGCATGCCACCAAGACAACGACTTTCAACACTCACTCGATCGGCGGGCGGGCACTGGGATGGCTCCAGGACGGCGTTTTCCGGTCGGGAAGTGGCCAGACGACTGGAGTGAGCCACTCTGTCATCCAGCGCCTCAACCAACGCTTTCAAGCCACTGGAAGTGCTGAAGAAACGCCCCCGCTCTGGACGCCCAAGAGCAACGACTCGGCGCGACACGATCGGTATCTCCAGCTGTCGGCGCTTCGAGACAGATTCATCTCTGCCAGGACAGCGACGTTGAGAAGTAACCTGCGGACAGCAGCTAACGTCCTCATCAGCTCTCAGACCGTGTTCGACGTCGCTTGCATGAAGCTGACGTCCACTCAAGGGCAGCTGCTGTGCTTCCGCCTCGCCTCACACACAACGTCATCGCCCAGGCTCGTATGGCGTTCTGCCGCCCGCCCATCAGCGATGGAACAGAACAGAACACAGCAGTGGGGCAGGGTGCTCTTCACGGACGAGTCACGCTTTACTCTGTCCACCTGTGATGCCCGCAGGCGCGTGTGGCGACGGGTGGGGTAATCTCACCGGAAACAGGTACAGAGATGAGATTGTGAGGCTATCATCATCCCCACCCTCCAGGCCATGGGACCAGGCTCCATTCTTCAGATGACAACGCCACTCCTCATCGCGCTCTGGTGGTCAGGGACCTCCTGCAGCGTCAGCAGGTTGTCCGTATGGACTGGCCAGCCCGATCCCCGGACTTGGCACCCATCGAAAACCTCTGGGACATCCTCGGACGCCGAGTCATGGACAACCATCCTGCGCCTGTTGATGTTGCTCAGCTGTTCCAGTTCCTGCAGCAGGAGTGGCTCGCAATCCCTCATCAGGTGCTGCAGAACCACGTCCACTCCATGCGGCGACGGCTGACGGAATGTCTGGCAGCAAATGGTGGTCACACCAGCTACTGAACATGAACAAACTGAATTGACATTTCTTGCAACTTTTCGAAAAGGGGGGGGGGGGGGGGGGGGTCATTCTGATGTCTGTCAGGTGATGAAATGTGTCGTGTTGATGTTTTTTTCAGTTGAGTCGGAAGATGAAATGTCAAATTAAATTATTGACCATGATGAAACTGTCGACGTGTCCAAGGACATGCCTATATGAAAAACCTTTACCGTGCTTCTTGGGTCTTCTATGACCCAGTGACCCAATGAAAAAAAACAAACATCATATCTTATGAGGACGGATAGAATAGATTATGCTTACAAAATCTTAGGAGTTTGTCAAAAACCTTGATAGCCCTTGGTCACACAGAAATTCATGTACGGGCACATTCAATCAATCATTAGCGTAATTAGTTCGCGGTCCCCCAAGAACCATTAGTTTAATGGTCGGCACATGGCACCCGCGCCATCGAGTGAGAATAAGCTGCTTTCAACCGCTCTTTGTCAGGGGTGTGGGTCTTACAAGACCCATGCGATCTGAATAAGGATAAACAATAGAGATAAGCACGCAAAAACTCTACAAAATGTGTGGGTCTTGGCGTCGACCCGCACGATCAGGTCTGCGTGGTCGAAAAAACGTCATTCCGGTAAATGTTTAAAACTCGTTGGCATTCATTTCCTTGTCTCTTACTCGGTGTTCTGGCACACCAAAATCGCTCATCGGCGCCTTGAGATCGTCGTGCGACACCGCTGTGTTGTCCTGCTGTCCATGGCATGATGCAGTCTGATCTCAGATGAAGACAGCTTCAGTCACCAAGAGTTTGGGACCACACAGCAAGAGGGCTTTGTCGTAGTCTTGAGTTTCGGCTTTTTTGCCAGTTTTTCAAAGTACTGTACGCCAGTGTGAAACGATTTTCGTTTTCCTTGCTGCTAGCCCAAGACAATTACTGTTCTTGTGAGCCACTCATCTCTTTGTGTTGGTCTTGAAGAAAAGGGTGGGGTGAGTGGGGGATACGTCTGGGTATACTCAGCTACCCGATAAAAGAAGATTGAAGGTCCTGATTAGCCAATATAGGGCCAAACAGTAGGACACTGGCTGCAGACTTTATATCCCTGACAATAAAAGATTGGATAAGGCGAGCCACTAGAGTCCACCAGACAGGTCAAACACAGACCAGACAGGGGTCAACCACCAGACATGACAAACACCAGACGTGGCGAACATCAGACAGGGCAAAACACCACACAGGGCAAACACCAGACAGGGTGAACACCACCACAGGGCGGCAACACCAGACAGGGGGGTGAACATCACACAGGCGCGCGGAACACCAGACAGAGAGACGAAACAGACATGGACAAAAAACACCAGACAGGGCCGAACATCAGACAGGGTGAACACCGGACCATAACAAACTACGGACAGGGTGAACACCAGATATGGACAAACACAAGGCTGTGGTTGGAATATCAGACATGACAAACACCAGACAGGGTGAACACCAGACATGACAAAACATCAGTCAGGGCAACCATAAGTCAGGGCAACCATCAGTCAGGGGCAACCATCATCAGTCAGGACAACCATCATCAGTCAGGGCAACCATCATCAGTCAGGGCAACCCATCATCAGTCAGGCCAACAATCAGTCAGGACAACCATCATCAGTCAGGGCAAACCATCATCAGTCAGGGCAACCATCAGTCAGGGCAACTATCATGACAACAATCATCAGTCAGGGCAAAACCATCATCAGTCAGGACAACAATCATTCGTCAGGGCAACCACCATCAGTGAGGGCACAAACCATCATCAGTCAGGGCAAACATCATCAGTCAGGGCAAACCATCAGTCAGGGCAAACCATCATCAGTCAGGGGCAACATCATCATCAGGGCAAACCATCATCAGGTCACCGGGGCAACCATCATCAGTCAGGGGACAACCCATCAGTCAGGGGCAACCATCATCAGTCCCCAGGGGCAAACCATCATCAGTCAGGGACAACCCATCAGTCAGGGCAACCATCATCAGTCAAGGACAACCATCAGTCATTAGGACAACCATCCTCAGTCCAGGACAACCATCAGTCAGGGCAACCATCATCAGTCAGGGACAACCATCATCCAGTCAGGGCAACCCTCATCAGTCAGGGCAACCACCATCATTCTAGGGCAATGTCAGGGCAACCACCATCACAGTCAGGGCAACCACCATCAGTCAGGGCAACCACGCATTCAGTCAGGGGCACCCACCATCAGTCAGGGGCAACCACCAGTCCCAGGCAACCACCATCAGTCAGGGCAACCACCATCAGTCAGGGGCAACCACCATCAGTCAGGGCAACACCATCATCAGTCAGGGCAACCCACCATCAGGTCAAGGGCAACCACCAGTCAGGGCAACCACCATCAGTCAGGGCAACCACCAGCAGTCAGGGCAACCACCATCAGTCAGGGCAACCATCATCAACCATCATCAGCGTCAGGGGCAAACCATCATCACAGTCAGAGCAACCATCATCAGTCAGGGCAACCATAATCAGTCAGGGCAACCATCATCAGTCAGGGCACCCAGGGCAACCATCATCAGTCCAGGGCAAACCATCATCAGTCAGGGCAACCATCATCAGTCCGGGCAACCATCATCAGTCAGGGCAACCATCGTCAGTCAGGGCAAACCATCATCAGTCAGGGCAACCATCAAGTCAGGGCAACCATCAGTCAGGGCACCATCATCAGTCAGGGCAACCATCATCAGTTCACAGGCAACCATCATCAGTCAGGCCACCATCAGTCAGGACAACCATCATCAGTCAGGGCAACCATCATCAGTCAGGGCAACCATCAGTCAGGGCAACTATCATCAGTCAGGACAACAATCATCAGTCAGGGCAACCATCATCAGGGGTCAGGACAACAATCATCAGTCAGGGCAACCATCATCAGTCAGGACAACCATCATCAGTCAGGGCAACTATCATCAGTCAGGGACACACAATCATCAGTCAGGGCAACCCACCATCAGTGAGGGCAACCATCATCAGTCAGGGCACCATCAGTGAGGGCATCATCATCAGTCCAGGGCAAACCATCAGGGCAACCATCATCAGGTAGGGCAAACATCATCAGTCAGGGCAACCATCATCAGTCAGGCAACCCATCATCAGGGCAACCATCAGTCAGGACAACTATCATCAGTCAGGACAACCATCATCAGTCAGGGCAACCATCATCAGTCAGGGGCAACCACCATCAGTCCAGGGCAACCACATCATCAGGGTCATCCGTCGGCAACCATCATCAGTCACGGCAACCATCATCAGTCAGGGCAAACATCATCAGTCAGGGCAACAGCATCAGTCGGGCAACCCATCATCAGCTCAGGGCAACCGATCATGGCAGTCACTCAGTCAGGGCAACCATCATCAGTCAGGGCAATCATCAGCAAGGGCAACCATCATCAGTCAGGGCTATCATCACCACAGCACCATCAGTCAGGTCGCAACCACCATCATCAGTCGGCAACCACCATCAGTCAGGGCAACCACCACCCAGTTCAGGGGCAACCATCATTCAGTCAGGACAACCACCATCAGTCAGGGCAACCACCATCAGTCAGGGCACCATCATCAGTCAGGGGCAACACCCATCAGTTAGGGCAACCATCATCAGTCAGGACAACCACCATCAGTCAGGGCAACCATCATCAGTCAGGGCACCCATCAGTCAGGGCAACCATCATCAGTCCATCATCCAACCATCATCAGTCACGAGCTGGCAACCATCAGTCAGCGGGCAACCATCATCAGTCAGGGCAACCACCATCAGTCAGGGCAACAATCATCAGTCAGGCAACCATCAGTCAGGACGGACCATCATCAGTCAGGGCAACCATCATCAGTCAGGACAACCATCATCAGTCAGGGCACAACCATCATCAGTCAGGGACAACCATCAGTCAGGGCAACCTCATCAGTCAGGGCACCATCAGTCAGGGCAACCATCAGTCAGGGCAACCATCATCAGTCAGGGCAACCATCATCAGGGCAACCACACATCATCATCAGGGCACCATCATCAGTCAGGGTAACCATCATCAGGGCAACCATCATCAGTCAGGGCATCCCATCATCAGTAAGGGCAACCATCATCAGTCAGGGGGCAACCATCATCAGTCAGGGCAAACCATCAGTCAGGACAAACACCATCGGTCAGGGCAACCATCATCAGTCAGGGCAACCATCATCAGTCACGGGCAAAACCATCATGGCATCGTCAGGGGCAACCATCATCAGTCAGGGCAACCATCATCATTCTAAGTCACCGGCAACAACCATCATCAGGCAACTAATCATCAGGGCACCATCAGCAGTCAGGGCAACCATCATCATCCACAACACGTCAGGGCAACCATCATCAGGTCAGCAAACCATCATCATTCAGGGCAACCATCATCAGGTCAGCCATCATCAGTCAGGGCAACATCCGCCAGGGCAACCACCATCAGTCAGGCAACCATCAGTCAGGGCAACAAATCATCAGCAGAACAAACCTCAGTCAGACAACCATCAGGGCAACAATCAGTCAGGGCACAACACCATCAGTTCAGGGCCACATCACTCCGACAACCATCAGTTCCAGGCACCATCATCAGTCAGGGCAACATCATCAACAGACGGGCACACATCAGCAATGTCAGTCAGGCGCCAACATCAGGGCTCAGCAATCAGGGCAAACCATCACCCAGTCAGGCAACCATATCATCAGGTAAGGGCAACCATCATCAGTCAGGGCAACCATCATCAGTTAGGGCAACGCTCATCAGTCCATCATCATCAGTAAGGGCAAAAATCTCATCCAGGGCATCCATCATCAGGGCAACATCATCAGGACAAGGGCAACCATCATCAGTTCCGGGCAACCATCATCAGTCAGGGCAAACCATCATCATTCAGGGCAACCGATCATCAGTCAGGCAACCATCATCAGTCAGGGCAAACCATCACCAGTCAGGGCAAAACCATCATCAGTCATGCGGGTCAACCATCATCAGTCAGGGCAACCATCACAGTTATGCACTCAGGGCAACCATCATCAGTCAGGGCAACATCATCAGCATCAGTCATCAGGGCAACCATCATCAGTCAAGGGCAACATCATCAGTCAGGGCAACCAATCATTCAGGGCAAGCATCATCATCGTCATCCATCATCAGGGCACATCATCATCAGTCAGGGCAACCCTTCATTAGTCAGGGCAAAAACAATAAATCCGTCAGGGCAACCATATCAGCCACAATATCGGGCAACCATCATCAGTCACAGGGCCACCATCATCGTCAGGGAAACCATCGTCATCAGTCATCAGTCAGCGGCAACCACTATCATTCAGTCAGGCAGCAACCGTCCAGCATCATCACCATCGGGCAACCATCATCAGTCAGGGCAACCATCATCAGTCAGGCAACCATCATCAGTCGGGCAATCATCATCGTCAGGCAATCATCATCAGTCAGGGCAACCATCATCAGTCAGGGCAACCATCATCATCAGTCATCAGTAGGGCAATCATCCATCTCATCAGTCAGGGCAACCATCATAAAGTCAGGGCAACCACCATCAGTCATCAGTCAGGGCAACCATCTCAGCACCATCTCTCCAGGGCAAACAACCATCAGTCAGTTCATCATCAGTCAGGGCCAACCACCATCAGTTCAGGGGCAACCACCCATCAGTCAGGGCAAACCATCGTCAGTCATGGCAACATCAATCAACAGTCAGGGCAGCCCAATATCACAGTCAGGGCAACCATTAGACAAGGCAACCAAACAGCCATCAGACGGACAGACATCAGATACAGGGACGGACAGTCAAAAAAAGAAACATCAGAGGATCGATGGAGAGTTTGTGAGTGTGGGCGCTTGCGAGAAGCAAACAGAATGGGGGTGGTGTCAGGGGGGGGGGGGTGGGCAGGAACCATCGGAGGTTAGAGGGTGCATCATGAAAGTACATCAACCCAACACATTTCACCATTGTACTGTACCCGTGTTGCCAACAAGATATATCAGAACGTTTAAAGATGCAGAGAACGACATGTTGGAGGGTGTCATACTAGGTAAGAGCAACAGAAGGGTCTGTGGGCGACCTTGGTTCTGATTTTCCCCGCGTTTAACTGTGCAGGATGAGATTTCTATCTCAACACTCTTTCACATTTACTACCCGTGTTGACAACAGATATCTCACACGTTTACAGATGCGGACGCATGGCTGGCGGGTGTATACCTAGGTCGCCACACCCCCCCCCCTGTGGGCGACACACCCTTTCCTTCCTGCTCCCCCCCCGCCCCACCCCCCCCAACCCCCCCCCCCCACATTGCCCCCCCCCCCCCCCACCCCCCCCACCGCCACGCCTACACCTTTCCTTTTCTTTTACATTTTGTATTAGAACACCGTAGTGTGGGCGCATGTATTCTTTTATCAGCAGAGCCCTCACAAAGATAACTTAACACACACCACCCACACACACACACACGCACTCACGCACGCACACACACCACACACACCACACACACACATTCGCAGGCACACATGCATGCATCCACGCAGGCAGGCAGGCAAAACACACAAAAAAACACACCATACACAACATACACGCGCGCGCAGCGCACGCCACGGCCACACAGTCACACAGACAGACACACACACACACACACCCCACACACACACACACACACACACACAGTTTTGCACAAACAGAAAATACCTCAATGTCACCACAAACAGCTATGGTACACTTGTGTCACCTGACGTTTATTGACTCATCCTCAAAATACTGAAATACAGGACTATGCGTGTATTTAAAAGACAGGTTATTGTGCACACGCTTGTTATGCGCGGGCTGCTGCCATTCTTACTTTAGCCCACCCCCCCCTGACCCACCCCCCCCCTCCCCCCCCACGCGCGCATGTTGATGTGTGTATATGTATTGTGTGTGTGTGTTGTTGTGTGTGTGTGTGTGCGTACGTGCGTGCGTGCGTGGCGTGCGTGTTTGTGTGTGTGTGTTATGCTTGTGGCATTCTTTTGTATATATGCGTCGCAACAGGCTTGCACAAATGTTGCGAGTACAGTTGTCAGGCGTGTCTCTAAAAGCTTTGTGTCCACCGCTGTCATGCAATTCTTTCATCGCCCGTGTATGAGTGGCTGGCTGTCGCGCGTGCTTGAGCAGCCGTGTGTGTGGTGTGTGTGTGAGGCTGCCATGCATGCTCATGCGTGTTGGTCTGTGTCTGGCTGTTGTGGACATCCTCTAATAGCTTTGTGAGTCGCTGTGGTATACTGTCGTGGTGTTCAGCTGCCTTGCTGGTCTGGTGACTGTGTGGCTGTCATGGGTTAAGTACATCGCTTTGTGTGTGTGTGTGTGTTGTTCTTCATTTAACGTCTTTTCACTAAATGTGATATTAGACAAGGGTGTGGGTGTGTGTGGTGTGTGTGTGTGTGTGTGTGTGTGTGTTTGTGTGGGTGTGTTGTGTACGCGCGGCGGCGCGCGCGCGGCGAGCGTATGCGGTGCGTGCGTGCGTGAGTGCATGTGTGTGTGTGTGTGTGTGTGTGTGTGTGTGTGTGCAGTGTGTGTGTGTGTGTTGTGGGTTTGAGTGTCTGTGTGCAGCGTGCGTACTATGCAGTGCGTGCCCGCGTGTGCGTCTGTGCGTATGTGTGATGAGGAGAATGTGTCTCTAAGAAGAATTTCTAAGTGTAAAAAAAAGAAAAAAAAAAAAAAAAAAAAAAAAAAAAAAAAAAAAAAAAAAAAAAAAAAAAAAAGAAAAAAAAAAAAAAAAAAAAAAAAAAAAAAAAAAAAAAAAGAAACAAAAAAAAAAAAAAAAAAAAAAAAAAAAAAAAAAAAAAAAAAAAAAAAAAAAAAAAAAAAAAAAAAAAAAAAAAAAAAAAAAAAAAAAAAAAAAAAAAAAATGAAAAAAAAAAAAAAAGAAAAGAAAAAGACATCAAAAGTAAAAAACAAACCAACTGTACAAAATAACATCATGAAAAGCAAATTACAGGATTGAGCCAACTGGGCTTAACATAAGAATTCGTACAAAATTTTAAAAGAGACATGGTATCCTGGAATATGCACTTTGAAGCATCCTTTTCTAAATTCTGACAAATCGGAATCAAAGTAGGGGGCAAAAGTATAGAACGTGCGTTTGTGGTAGAATTATCAAGGGCGCCGCAAGCACACATCGAATATTCTTGACATATTTTGTTCTGAATGCATTTATTTTCAACCGAAATAATAAGGAGGAGAAAGTTGTTTACTATGTCTTGGATATAATCCCTATTTGATTTGTATTACGGTTTACTGGATTTTTACGGAGGAAGAAGCCTTTTTAAAAGATACTTGCTCGAGAGTTCGTACAACAAAGTATAGAAGAGTCGGGTTTGTGTATTCGGGGAAGAACACTTTCTTTTGTAGTATTCCAAAAATTTTTTTTTCAAAAGAGGCTCTTTTGTAAGAGAGAATATCCTTCGTGTAAGCTCAAGGGAATATGAATAGTAGCCGTATTGTCAGAATTGTTTGCACCTGCTCGAGCAATCCTGTCAGCCCATTCATTTCCGGATATGGAAGCAATGGGAAGGAAACCCAACAAAAAAATTAACTGTTATACCTCTTGACATGAGGTTGTGAATAAGTACTTTAATTTCAGATATGATTTCAGCACGATTTTTTGAATTTGTAGATTCTAAAGCTTTGTCGTGTGTGTGTGTGTGTTTGTGTGTGTGTGTGGGTTGTGTGGTGTGTGTGGTGGTGTATGTGCGTACGTGCGTGTGTGTATGCGTGCGTGCGCGCGCGCGCGCGTGTATGTGTGTGTGTGTGTGTTGTGTGTGCTGTGTGTGTGTGTGTGTTGAATATTGGGGATTTATAGGCTAATGGAGCTGTTTGATTGTACAGGAATCCTGAAGAAACAGTTGCTAGGTAGAATATACCAAAACATGACAAAAATAGTATTTTAACTGGTGGACGTGTTAAAGATGTAAAGTTCATCTTTAATAGACAGCGACAGACAGACAGTAGAGACAGATAGATAGATAGATAGATAGATAGATAGTTGATAGATAAACAGATAGGTTGGTAAACCGATATCTAGATGGATAGGTGGATAGATAGAACGATTGTTCTTCAGCGTTTCCAGTCCTGGAAAATCCTGAAAACTCAGCCAGTGGCACGCTCCAAGGCTGCTGGACCTGTGATCGATGTCGTTGCGTTCAGAGTCTGGGTCCTGCTCCTGGGTAAACACAGCAAACTTTTTTTGCCACGAATGGTCGGATCTGTGCGCATCGCCCTCCCGATAACGTACGGGCGCAGTCCACCCATGGGAGTGGATGGAGAGGATGTTGAGGAAACGGAAGACGTCGTGGAGCTCGTTGCCCCCAGGTTTGTCCATCATGCGGCGGTACACCAACACGGGAGCCGGGAGGAAGGCTTTGCAGTCCGCCAGCCAGCCAAGGGTACAGCTTGGGCCACCTTCGCATGTTCTGGGAGAGAAAGCCTGGCCAGGCTAGGAACAGAGAAATTGACAGAAAACATCACGAGAAAAACGAAGCAATGATCACGGAAGTAAAACTTACATACCAGCTGGAGCTAAATGTTACTTGCTTGACCCTCCTTCATTTACGGCCAGACACAAGCTAGAGCAAGTGAAGATTTCATACCAAGCATCTGACAATTCAATACACACACACACACGCACACACACGCACACACGCACGCACGCACACACGCACGCACACACGCACGCATACACTCACGTACGCGCACACACACACACACACACACACACACACACACACACACACACACCATCAAGACAGTCAAGAGAGTAACACGTACTTGGCTAGACATGGAAAATCACAGATGGGAAAAGCAGAAAGACAACAAACAACTGTTTTTTCAATGTTAGACCTCAAAGATACCAAAAAAAAGGGGGAAATAGTCAGAGCTCCTCAACACCCCAACCAAACGCAGCGCACTGGAAGTTTGAAGCGGCAGCTGAGATAGCAGAAAATATATAACTCAGAAATTCAAATGCAGATGGGAAAGCATCTACAAGACAGAAAACATCGTGACAGACATACGGTTCAGCCTTCAAAGCTACGTTACGTTTGCCCGGGGATACACAGTGAAGTAGAGCACAAACAATTCAAGGGAATGCTGAATGCGACTTCACAACAACCACTCTAATGTGGAGTAGAAATAGTGATACAACGCGCTCTCTGGATTCTATGAACGGAAAAGCTGGAATATCAGGAAGCTAGCTCTAGCTGCAAAGACTGCAGGTGGAAATCGGAACAAATTCTAAAACTTATTCGTAACGCAATTGCTCGTTCATTTTCGTTGTCCTGAGTGTTATGTATCTTGCGTGAAGAAGACCTAAGAGGTCGAAACGTGGCGTGTTTTGTCTTGTGATTCGTTTGTCTACGTTTTTCGGCGGAGCGGTATAAATATTTTCAGAATTCATCAGGAAGTGTCTTCTTCCTATTTTAGGCATAACACAGAGAAGTCACACCACACTGACACTATTTGCAGACAAATATAGTCACACCACACTGACACTATTTTCAGACAAATATTAATAGTCACACCACACACTGAGCCTGT
Organism: Conus betulinus; assembly: GCA_016801955.1. Lineage (NCBI taxonomy): Eukaryota > Metazoa > Mollusca > Gastropoda > Neogastropoda > Conidae > Conus > Conus betulinus. Next base: position 17,007 of record JADBJO010009752.1, read on the forward strand.
TTTTAAACAAATATTAACAGTCACATCACATTGACACTATTCGTAAACATGACCACATTAATAATCACACTACATTTACACTGTCTTTAAACATTTCCTTTAACAGTTACACAACATTTACACTATCTGTAAACATAACCATGAATAGACACACCACATTTACACTGTCTTTAAACACTTCTGTTAGTAGTCACACTTCTTTAAACATCACCTTTTTACAGTCACGCCATACCAGCACTACTGCTACGCATAAGGACAGCTGCCAACAAAGTCAATCCACATGCACTCAACATTTACACATAATGACAGTTATGAACAGTGTCAAGCACACAATATTTACACACAATGATAGCTATGAACAGAGTCACGCACTCAATTTCAACACACAATGGTAGCGAGGAGCGGAGTCACGCGCTCTTTTTTTTTTTTTACACACAATGGTAGCGATGAACAGCCACGCACTCTGCTTTTACACACAATGATAGCTATGAACAGAGTCACGCACTCTTTTTTTCTACACACGATGGTAGCGACGAACAGAGTCACGCACTCTTGTTTCTACACACAATGATAGCTATGAACAGAGTGATGCACTCTATTTCTACACCCAACGGTAGCGATGAACAGCGTCACGCACTCTTGTTCTCTACACACAACGATTGCTATGCACAGAGTTACGAACTCTTATTTTGTTTTCCACAAAATGATAGCCATGAACAGAGTCACGAACCGTAAGTTTTTAACAGTCAATGATAGCTACCAGAGCAGAGTCAGACCCACCTTTAAAATCCGACGTGGAGTTTTGAACACTTGTGTGCATTGAAGGCCAGTCACTTCGGAATGCTCTTCGATTGAATTCTGCCAGCCAACGCGTCGTAAGGATTACGCATCAGGAGGAGACAACGCTCGAATTGGAAGAACTGACGGGTCTTCTGCAATACACATAGCATACAACTCACTAATTCCGCGTTAACTCTCTCTCTCTCTCTCTCTCTCTCTCTCTCTCTCTCTCTCTCTCTCTCTCTCTCTCTCTCTCTCTTCTTCTTCTTCTTCTTCTTCTCATTATGATTATCATTACTATCACTATTATTACTGTTATTCTCATTATAACTATGTAGTAGTAGTAGTAGTAGTAGTAGTAGTAGTAGTAGTAGTCGTCTCATTATTATCTTTATAATTATCATTATTATCATTTTCATTATTTTTATCATTTTTGTTGTTATAGTTATTATCATCTTCACTATCATTATCATCATAATCATTAGTATTATCATTACGATCATCCTTGTCATTGTTGTTATTATTATCATCATTATCATCATCGTCGTTATTACACTTATCATTATCGGCGGTGGCGGTGGTGGTGGCGGTTGTTACAGTGATGGTAGTGGTGGTATGGTTGTTTGTTTCTGTAACGAATATTAATAATATCATCAGTAGTATAATATCATTATTACTTTTATTGTTATTGTTGTTGTTGTTACTATTATCATCATAATAATTATTATTACTATCATCATCATTATTATAATTATCTAATAATCATTATCATCATCATTAATACTATCATTACTACCATCATCATCATCATCATCATCATCATCATCACCATCATCAATCATCATCATCATCATCATCTTCATCTTCATCAATATAATCATAACTCGTGTTGTAAGTACTATTATTGTTGCAGCCGTTATAATGATGATGATGATGATGATGGTCATGATGATGACGATCATCATCGTAATTATAATCGTCATCATCATGACCATCATTATCATCATGATCATCATCATAATGATGATGATGATGAGAAGAAGAAGAAGAAGAAGAAGAAGACGAAGAAGAAGAAGAATGATAGTAGTAATAATACATCCCTCTCTGACACATCAGAGCCCTCTAACGACAGTCAATACACATTCAGACATCTGTACTCAAGACAATAAGAAATTAACGACACAGCGGCAACTGGACATCTAAGAGGCAGACTGAAGAAGTCCTGGACGAACACTGTAAAGAACGAAAACCATTCCTTCCTAAAATGATCCCGGTACGTCTAGCATGTCAGACACAAGTGAGCACAGAGGTCTGTGAGATCCCTGTCCGCCCAAAGGTCCGTCACCTCTCCCCTCACATCTTCGGCCATGGGACGATCCCAGAACACCGGGGCCCTCGCCTCGCCAAGTGTTTAACACCCCTTGGTCTACTGTCATGTGACGACCACACGATAACAGGTCCTCACCAAGTGTTAACCCTTTTTATCTTCTGCCATGGGACAATGATAGAACACCAGGTCCTCACCAAGTGTTAAACCCCTTCGATCTTCTAGCACGGGACGATCACAGAACACCAGACCCCCACCAAGTGTTAACCCCTTCGATCTTCTGCCATGTAACGGACTACATGACACCAGGTCCTCAACAAGTGTTAACCCCTTCGATCTTCTGGCACGGGACGATCAGAGAACCCAGGTCCTCAACAAGTGTTAACCCCTTCGATCTTCTGCTATGGGACGATCACAGAACACCAAGTCCTCAACAAGTGTTAACCCCATTTGATCCTCCACCATGAAACGATCAGAGAACACCAGGTCCTCACCAATGTATTAACCCCTTTGATCTTCTGGCACGGGACGATCAGAGAACACCAGGTCCTCACCAAGTGTTAACCCCATTTGGTCTTCTACCATGGTACGATCAGAGAACACCAGGTCCTCACCAAGGGTTAATCCCTTCGATCTTCTGCCATGGTCCGATCAGAGAACACAGGTCCTCACCAAATGTTAACCCCGTTCGATCTTCTGCCACGGGACGATCACAGAAGACTAGGTCCTCATCTAGACTTTGATTTGTCTTCCTCTGATGCGTAAAAAAAACCCAAACAAACAAACAAAAAAAACCTCTTCAACTGAATCCCATTCACTTACGTGTATCTGATGCGTAAAAAAACCCAAACAAACAAACAAAAAAACCTCTTCAACTGAATCCCATTCACTTACTGATACACGTACAACTACATTTTTGAATTTAGAATCATTGTGAATGGATCATGACTGACAATGTGGAAAAAAAAAAAGAGCGTTAACCCATTTGATCTTCTTCCATGGTACGATCAGAGAACACCAGGTCCTCACCAAGTGTTAACCCCTTCGATCTTCTGCCATGGTACGATCAGAGAACACTAGGTCCTCAACAACGTTTAACCCCTTCGATCTTCTGCTACGGGACGACCACAGAAGACCAGGTCCTTACCAAGTCTTGCACCCCTTTCACTTTCTACCCTGGGATGATTTACAAGACAACAGGCCCTTAGAGAGTGCCAAAGCTCTCCCAACTTCACGCATGGCACAATAACAAGACAACAGAGGCTCAAAACAGAGTCATTCCTCTCCCCCTGCCGCCGTCTGCCGTGGAACGATGATTAGACACAAAGTGCACTCACGTGAAGATGTAACAGAACATATCTTTCTTTCAAGATTCAAAGAAACAGAATGTGTGTGTGTGTGTGTGTGTGTGTGTGTGTGTGTGTGTGTGTGTGTGTGTGTGATCTATCTGTCCATGTGTCTCTTTGTCTATCTATCTATCTGTCTGTCTTCCTATCTTTTTTATCTATCGACCGATTGATTAACGTATGCATCTATGAACACACACACACACACACACACACACACACACACACACACACACACGCACGCACGCACGCACGCACGCACGCGCGCGCGCCCGTATGTGCGTGCATGGCAGTGAACATACTGCCATTCAAAGGTCTCTTACCGCGGGGCTCAGGTGTGTTTTCACAGCAAGCACTCTCTTTGCTTTCCTCTGCTGTTCGTAAGTCACGACTACATCAAAGTAGGTATTGTGCACTGCCCCCGTCAGGATCCCTAGGTCGACCAGGCATGGGAAAGTGAAGAAGATCACTTAAAACCAGAAGACTGGGCATCACACACACACACACACACACACACACACACACACACCACACACACACAGGCGCGCGCAGGCGCAAACAAGCGCACGCACGTACGCACACAGGCGGGCGCGCGCGCGCACACCCCCCCCCCCCCCCCCCCCTCGCCCTCCCCCCACGCGCACACACACACACACACACACACACACACACACACACACACACACACACACTTTAACAACGTATTTGTCCGTTTACGTGTACGTTTTCATACGTCATTATCTATAGGTATTTGTTTGTCTTTCGTTTTATCACACGTCCTGAAGACGGTCTATGACCAAAACGTTCCAGATTTTTGTTCCGATTTTTTTTTCTTCTATTTTAAAATCTTCTGGGCATCCTCAAACATAATTTGTATAAAAACACTGGGATTTATTGAGTAGTGGTCGCAGACAGAAATTAGACATGACACCGTCTTTTGAAGTGATGACTCTGCTATAGACTAAATGTGCGTCTTGGTGAACTTTCGAGTGAGATGAAAAACCCAGGAACAGGCAGCGGCATGTGTTTAACTTAAAAGTGATAACGAAACGATGCTTTTTCCCAGCTTCATTCCATAGTGACCCCCCCCCCCCCCCCCCCCCCCCCCCCCCCCCCCCCCCCCCCCCCCCCCCCCCCCCCCCCGCCCCCCCCCCCCCCCCCCCCCCCCGATGTGGAAGTGGAATTTTACATGGAGGAAACCACCGCAAAAAAAGAAAGAAAAAAAAAAAAAAAGAAAAAAAAAAAAGAAATTGAATCAACTTGTGTGACAAATAAGTGGAAAAGCTTTCGAGTATTCTTTTTAATGAAGATCAAATGCGATTAATGCATAATTGGTTCTTGACAGACAATCTCAGTTTCATTTATAATCTGATTTGTAATTAGTATGAATTGAAAAGATCTAGCTGCTTTTTTAATTAGTTTAGATTTCCGACAGGCATTTGGTAACAGCAGATTTTTTCTTATGCGCAAGATGTTAACTTCTATTGAACTGCCTTGAATGGAGAAGGGGGTGCTTACTGACGTTTAAAAAGGCAAAAATAAAACCTATGATCATGGCAGAGACTATGTTCTGTGTCTCACTACATCCACAGTTTTTGTATCATGGAAATTCAGTTGCCCATCTCCTGCTGAAAGAGGCAGCAGACAAGGTGACACAATTCACCATTACTCTTTATTTCAAATGTGTAAGTTTTACTGTATTGCGATAAAAAAAAATATAGACATACACTAAATATAAAAAAAGAAAGAAGCACAGATGTAGAAATTAAAGAAACAGATAAAAGGAACTCTCTAATCGGGTAGGGATTTGCAAATGATAAATGGCAAACAGGAACTAAAGGTTTAGTCTCAGGATATAACTTTGATATACTAATCATTCGTGACTTATGCTGTTTATGCCTCTATCTCCAAGCACAACTAAATAGACATGCACACAGGAAATATCAATAAGACTTCTTCAAATAAGAAAACTAGTAACCTGTCCATGTAATCTCCGCTAACCAATGCACACTGCATCATAAACTGGAAAAAGCATCAGTACAAATCAATATTCGTTCAAGACTGATCTGGATATTTGTCAAAGAGAGCACTTAGGAGAACAGAAACAAATTTTGAAAACACTACTATTAGTTTGACTTTAAGCGTAAATTAGATCTTCATGGGAGCAAACCCTGCCTCACATGTTTGTTAACCATAGTGTGACCTGCCTTTTCAAAAAGAAAATTTACTTTACATTAATCATTTAAAAGATACCCGAGATTTGATGGCTTGGAGGAAAAACCCTGCATATGGAAAATTTCTCATTCGAATATAATAAACATAAATTCATAAAAATTCTTTCCTTGATCGTATGGTACAAAACGCATTCAATGACTCATACCTTCTTATGCCCTTTGCTTTGTAAGTTATCTTATCATACATTGCTGAGCAGTTAAGTGTAAAGATGAAAGTGTTTTTGTTGATTTTGTTTGTTTTTTTTTTTTTTTTTTTTTTTTTTGCTGTCCCAACTTCTGCGCCACCTCAGAGGCAGTGCACCCACGCCGTTCATTCCGACACCCCGTCCACAGCCACAGCCCGGCAGATCCCGCTGCAGCCTCGGCACCGGCAATCCACAGGGAGCAGTCAATTTCAAGTCGTCAAGAGGCAACCCACCGGAGGAGACACTGCACTGCTGCCGAGTCACTTGGGTGGTGTTCAGTGGCGCCTGTTCTGATCTAACATACGCAGGACACCACCTACTAACCCCCTACTGACGACAATAATTGCTTAGTCGCGGAGCCGGCGTGAGTGAGCTCTCCCTCTGTCCGTCCAACGACAGCCCCCATGGACCTGCCGATACTGGTGACCCAGACGGAACCAAACTAAGGAGACGTGGGGCATCGAAACTGAGGTCACCATGACAGCAGGGCATGAAGGGCCACAGAATTTGAGACTTTTTTTTTTAAAATGCTGATTGATGAGAATGAGGATGATTAAGATGATGCTATGGATTTCCATTTCGGTCTGAGACTACATGACAGGGCTCTCTTCTCAACGCTTCCTTTATAATATATCCCGGCGTCAATCAGGCCCGAGAGATACAGGCACCTGCAGTGTTGGTAAGAAAATTTGAGCAACTCTCTCAGAAACGCATCCATTAAGTGGATGAAACTCGACTGTATGGTCCCAGTCTTCCCAACTGAGTCCGCAGCAAACTCACCTCTGGATAGGAGCCAGTCGGGGCAGAGAAAACCCACATGACTCTGATGGGATTCGAACCCACGACCTTCCAGCCGGGAGTCTGCGACGCTAACCACTTCGCCACGGCGGCTGGTTTTGTTGAATATGTAAGATATACCATTGCTTGCATGCAATTCATGGAGTCTGTTTAAAGGGTGAAACCAGACAACTAAATAGTTTGTGGCATATTTATGTGCTGTCCAATAAGGGTAAAAAATGTTAACCCTGACGGATAAACTGCTTTGATTGAAAACAACACCATTATTTGATGATTTTTTTTTTTTTCAAGTCAGATTCGTACTGTGCAAGAAAAACTGTTTGGGCACCAGATTTTTCGAAGTATACGTATGTACAAAAAGAGTTAAAATAGAATATGTAGATTGAAACGTACTTCTCTTTGTCTGTTAAAAGCATGCTTGAACACACACACACACACACACACACACACGCACGCGCGCGCGCGCGCACGCACGCACGCACGCACACACGCACGCACGCACGCGCGCACGCACACACTTATACAAGCATGCATACTTAACAAATTGTCATATGACTCTCTCTCTCTCTATATATATATATATATATATATATATATATATATATATATATATATATATATATATATATATATATATCAAAGTAACTTCTTCAATACTTTTCATTTCAAGCATCCTTTTTTTTCAATAACTATTCACTAAGTTCCTTTGATTTAATTCCTTCACCAATTCGTTTTTTTTTTTTTTTTAAATCAAGTCTATGCGTTTATTCCGTATTTTATTGTATGTTCTTATTGACATTAAGTTAATCGTCTCGTCATTCATTCCACTAGTGGTATGGTTCAATCCTGCATTGATTTATTTGTTCCTTTAGTCCAATAGTTATTTATGTTGTGAATTATAGTGTGCATGTGTGTATTCACACACACACACACACACACACACACACACACACACACACAGAGAGAGAGAGAGAGAGAGAGAGAGAGAGAGAGAGAGGGGAGAGAGGAGAGAGAGAGAGAGCCGACCACTCAGACTGTTCCATATCTTTTGATCTCCCTTGCATCCTTAAATGGATCCTCAAGCATAGACTCAAAGATTGTCCCCTACATTTTATACTGTTTGCATAATGCTTTTAGTTTTTCAGGAACTTTTTTCTTCCCTACACTTTCGTTTTGTTTCATTTACTACATTTTGTTGGCTGTTTTGGGGGTGCTGTTGGATTCTTTTCTTAACTCTTGGTGGTGAGAACACCACAGAATTACGGACTGTATTGTGTCTCTATCTACACCAAGGGCACAAGCACCATCAGTCGTGACTCTTTAATGAATCCCATCTAGCGGACAAAATAGATCTAAGAGCAGAAAATACATAAACACAGGAGCAGGAAATGCATAGATCTAAGAGCAAGAAATACATAAACACAGGAACAGGAAATGCATAATAGATCTAGAGCAGAAAAATACACAAACACAGGAGCGGGAAATGCATAATAAACTTAGAAACAGGAAATACATAGACCTAGAAGCAGGAAGTACAGAATAAACCAAGGAGCAGGAAATCCATACATACATTCAAACAGGTTTGTTTCCGTGAGAGATTGAAATGGTTCGTTCTTGCAGCTAATGAAAAGTGATTGTATGATTAACGTACGTGTTTTCATTAAAAAAAATTAATTTGAAATTTTTGTCAAGTCATTACTTATATTAATGAAAAAAAATGTTGATCTACTACTATTTTACTCTGTTGCTTAACTGCTGAACGTTATATATAAAACAAGAATAATTAATAAATAGAGAAATATGTAGGGAACTAACGAAGCACCTCCTGTTCCAGTCCTCCTATACCCCACCCCTTCTTTCTTTTATATATATATACACACACACGCGCGCGCGCGCGTATGTAGGATTGAAATTCGTCGCTATACAGAGCAAAAATATCAAACCAAATTTTGCTTTCCTCTCCCAGAAAATCTCCAAGATCATCGAAGCACACACCCTCACTCGCTTCTCCAGAACAGAAATGAGTATGTAACTGCACTTAGCAAATTTAGTGACAGTGATATCAAATACTAATTTCAATATTCAACTTATTCCTTTTTACCCTACTCCATTACAATTCCTACAGTGCAAGCAGCTGCACTTAGCAAATTTAGTGACAGTGATATCAAATACTAATTTCAATATTCAGCTTTGTCCTTTCCCCCTACCCCATTACCGTTCCTACAGTGTAAGCAGCAATGCATAGTGGGTAAAGTGGTGTCCACCACAATAGAATAATAACATGGAGGAAAGCTCACCAGAGGTGGTGGTCAAGATATATCGTGCCCAGGTGTTGCCCGGACCCAGGAAAGCTGACCAAAGCAGTGCTGGGCATGTCATGAAGCAGGAATTTACCCGTACCTGGCAGCGGGCAGGGGTTGGTAGTTCAGTCTGAGAAAAAAAAAAAAGTCATCGGGCTGTGTGAAAGACAGCATACAGCCAGGTGTCTGAGCTACAACGGCGTACCACCGAGTGGTCATGGCAACCCACACCAAGTGTACACCACAACACACACCACTAAGTGTGCACTACAACATGCACCACTGAGAATACACCACAACACCACTAAGCGTACACCACAACATATGCCAATAAATGTACACCACAAGACACACCACTTTGTGTTCACCACAACACACACCACTAAGTTTGGCAATTATACTACAGCATGGCCTATCAAAATCTATGGAATATCGCAGAACCACTTTGTAGAGCCTTATAAAGGTTTCAGGCAATTTCTGAATGGGTTTGGAACTGTCAAGAAACAGAGAATTATTGCGTAACTTGTGTACGCGTCTTCTAGTATATGAACGCGAGTGGGATCTGGAACAAAGCTTTATAATATGTCAAACGAACAAGAAAAAAAATTTTGTGAAAAAAAAAGAAAAAGGAAAGAAACACGACGTTAATGGGGTTTTCGACAGACTCTCTCCCACCTCTCCGCCTTATCAATATATAGCTACCATATATACAGGGATGCGTGTACACTATGCATACAAATCATGTTCATGATTCCTTATTGAGGAAAGGAATGTTTACAAGATGAATTAGAAATGGAACAATAACGAGCAGAACAATAACAACCACACTAACACACACAATAAAGATACAACACACAGTAACAACAACCCCCCTAACACGCAGAACAATAACAATAACAATATCCACACTAACACACACAATAAAGATAAGAACAACAAGAACCCCCCCCAATATATATATATATATATATATATATATATATATATATATATATATTGTTTTAGGAAGAATGCTATCACAGAAAAAGGCTGGTGGGCAATACCGTAGAATGTTTGTTGAGTTAAAACAAACAAACAAACAAACAAAAAACAAAGAAGCAAAAGAAAATCATGAAAGAGCAAAACAAGCTACATTTCCTTGTGAAAAGTAGAAAATATGAAAAAGGATAACCTCTTAAGACACAACATGCTGAGGGCCAGTTCTTGGAATGAATCCGCAAGGGACTAAATTACATAAAACTAATAAATTCCAAGGATAAGTACCGAGCACCATTCCAGCAACTAACAGAGCAGTTTGGTGTTGCAATGACTGCAAGAAATATTCAGTAACAAACACAGCTTGCTCTTATGTCTTAGACTGAAGAAATAGGGGGAGATGAGCATTCATATCTGTAGTGGTAGATATTCTGCCTAACGAACAGTATGTGCTTGAGTGGGTGAATGGGGAATAATAAATGCTTCTCAAAATGAGCCTTCAGCAAGCTTATAGTCTCAACAAACATACTACGTTATTGCACACCAGCCTTTTTCTGGGATAGCATTCTTCTTAAAACCGAAAAGGCACAGGAGTCAAGTTACCACTTCCCGCGGTCACTGAGGAAAAACAATCAGGTTTCGAAATACCGGTATCTGACCAGGAGTTATATGTTAGTGAGTTTCCTCCTCATTGGAAATTGTCTCCCCCCTTGGAGACTATAAGTTTGCTGAAGGCTCATTTTGAGAAGCATTTATTATTCCCCATTCACTCACTCAAGCACATACTGTTAGTTAGGCAGAATTATTTATCGCCTCTCTTCAGTCATACGGAGTCTCGTGAGTATCAGGGGCGCATCAGCCAAGAATAGTCAGTTGGCGCCCAGGCAGCTCAAGGATAGGACAGTGAACACGATACACAACAAATCATTAAAGATTCCATACACAGTTATAATAAAATCGACAAACAGTTGATAACAACAATCAGTGAAGGTTATACACTTGTACATTTTTGTTTTACATAAAATAACCTAGTTTGAAGGGTAAGTACAACATCCTTTTTTTTCACCATCACTCGTCCCCCGCTTGCTACGTGGCCGCCATCGCGCGTGTGCATGTGTGGGCCCGGTACCCGACAGAATTTGCCCTATGTTTTTATGACGGACTCACACACTAGTAGCCCCGAATTCGCCCAAATTTATACTCGACAACAGAGGCGTTATCCAGCAGAGACGGGTAAATTCATTCCCTTGTGTAGTCAGCAAGAGACTGACAAAAGATCAGCAGAGACTGAACACTGAAAGTCAGCAGAGACTGACGCAATGGCCGAAGAGAGAGCCCTGAGCGGCAAGAGGCCGTCACAGTGGCATTCGCGGACCTGCAGTCACTAGACGCAAAAATGTCTGGCCGCTTGGATAGACTTGAAGCCATGCTGCTAAGAATCGCTGGCCAAAGCCTTTTGAGTGAACAACAGCCCAACAGAGCAAGAAGTGAGCTTTGTCACCAGACAAAGTGTGTAGAAAAGTGTGACACCGAAAACCGGCACAAGGGGAAGAAGTTGCACGCGAAAAGCACAAAGGCATTGTCAGAGTTGGAATCTGAAGGGGAGGTAGTGGTAGTGATGACACGCTCTCAGCAGCCGGCTCTGACGAAGATTTGCTAGGGGAAATAGATAAAGATCTTGATGACGGTGAGGAGACAGCACCACCAGTCTCCTCCTCCCTAGCACAAATCATCAACAAGCGCTTCCAGTCTGGACTGTCAGAGGACAAACTGAAAGAGAGGCTCGGCAAGTATCAAAGGCCAGAAAACTGAAGCACTGATAGCACCGGGAGTCAACACTGAAATTTGGAAAAGTCTTCCGGCAGAGGCCAGAAGAGCTGGCATCAAAAGCTCGCATGTGCAAAAAGCACTGACAAAAGCAGCAATAGCTTTGACAGACAGCACACAAACAATACTCAGGGCACAACGCAACACGGGACTCACAGACATCCAAGAAAATGAAAACAGCCATTGAAAAGAACACAGTCATGCACTCTTGGGACACCCATCACATCAGCTATCACTCAGACGCAGACAGGCCATTCGCTCACATTTGCATCCCTCTATCACAGGCATTTGTAATGATTCTGTGCCAGTCCTAGTTGTTTGGTGACAACTTGGCTACTTCACTCAAAGAATTTACAGAAATGGACAGGTTGGGCAATACTCTTGCTGCTGGGGGGTGTAGTATATCGAGACTGGTTTATTATTAGAATCACACGACTTAATTAAGTACGTTATTATGCGAGATTTGGATGTTGTACGAGATCTGTGTAACCGACTATGAAGGTTTGCGGGAGACCAGAAAAATAAGCCCGTTTTAAGTTTCAACGTGTCTTTGTTGATATTGTATGAAAAGGTTACAAATTGGCGACGAGGAAAATTGTGAAAGACGAGACTTCGAGTCGGCAAGTGCTTTCTTCGTTCGGCAGCAGATTAGTGTGTTGGTTCGTTTGACCCAGCAGGCGATCCTTCGAGTGTTTCGACGAGATGGGCTCGATGGAAAAAAAGAGCTTTGAACTTTATGTAGCAGCTAGAGGTGATGTGCAAGAAAATCAGAAGAAGCCTTTACTTCTACATTGTGCTGGACTGAAGTGCAAATCATCTTCGAGACGTTGGAAGGAGGTGCATCCTATGACGAAGCCGTTACTGCTCTTGACACCTACTTCAAGCCTCAAAGAAACGAAACGTTCGAGAGACACGTATTTCGTTAAATGGAACAAAAAAGAGGGCGAGACAACTTCACAATACGTCACAAGACTTCGTCAGCAAGCAGCAAATTGCAACTTTGACGACAAGGTGGCAGAAAACATCCGAGTGTGTTGACAAGTGTATTGACAGACGATTAAAGGCAAAACTACTGGAGAAAAAGGACTTGACCTTGCAACAGCTGTTAGAAATCTCCCAAGCCCATGAAGCAGCCCTTTCACAGTTCAAGACAATGATGGGGGGTGGTGTTTCTGAAACAGTTGTGGGTGCTGTAGGGGGTATGGGTACAAACAGTAAGAAAGGAACAAAGAATCCAAAGGTTGATATTAAGGGAACACATGGGAAAGATAAAACTTGTTTTAGATGTGGGAAAGTAGGTCATTTTGCTAAAGATAAGGCCTGCCCAGCAAAGGGAAAAAACGTGTTCTAAGTGCAAGAACCTGGACATTTTGCTTGTGTATGCAAATCAAAGCCAAAGCAAGTGAACACTGTACAGAACGATACAAACAATGATGATGATGACTTTACATTTACTGTAGAGAATGACATTGTTTTTGGTGATGATGATGATATGCATTTATGAATGGAAGTGGACGGAAGTGCATGATGGATGTGGTTGTTGGCGATGTATGTGTACCCATGATGGTAGATTCAGGAGCAAGCTGTAATATTGTTGATAGGCAAACATGGCAAAACATGAAGATGAAGAAAGTGAAATGTCATACTACAAAGAAAGCAGACAGACAAACAAGAAAATTGTTTGCGTTTGCCCAGAAACAACCATTGACAATTGTTGGTACATTTACAGCAGATGTAAACATTTCAGGTTACACAAAGAAGAACACAGCAGAATTCATAGTGCTAAAAGAAAAAAGTAATGTTTCTCTTTTGGGAAGGGAGACTGCAGAACAGTTAGGTGTTCTAAAACTTGGTTTGCCTCCAGATGTTACATGTTCAGTCAGTGAAAAACCAGAACTTAAAAAGCAGAGTACAAAAGCTTGTTTTCTGGGAGAGCTTGGAAAACTAAAAGATAAACAGATCAAACTGCATGTAAAACCCAGCGTAAAGCCAGTTGTTTCAAAATGCGAGACGCGTGCCGTTCAGTTTTCGTCCGAAAATTGAAAAGAAAATCGCAGAGCTAGAGAAGCTTGATATCATTGAACGTGCCAGTGGTCCTACAACATGGGTTAGTCCAATTGTTGTCGTGCCAAAAGCAAACACAGATGACATTCGTTTATGCGTTGACATGAGGCAGGCAAATGAGGCAATTGAACGCGAAAGATTTCCGATTCCGACAATCGAGAAAACACTTCTTGAAATGAATGGTTTGCACGTTTTTTCTCAAAACTTGATCTAAAAATGGGTTTTCACCAACTCGAGTTGGAAGAAGAATCGCGTCATGTCACAACATTTGCACTCATATGGGTTTGTTTCGGTACAAAAGATTGATGTTTGGTGTTACATCCGCACCAGAAATATACCATTATACCATTCAAAACATACTCAGAGACTGCGAAGGACAGCGCGCAACATGACAGATGATATAATCATTTATGGCACAACACTAGAAGAACATGACCGTAGACTGGATGCAGTTTTGAGAACACTGAAAGAGAATGGTTTGATTTTGAACGCAGACAAGTGCATGTACCGTATGTCAGAGTTACAATTCATGGGATTCATGCTGTCGGAAAAAGGATTTGGTCCGACATCTGCCAAAGTTGAAGCAGTGAAAAATGCGACGCGACCAACCTGCGTGTCAGAAGTCCGAAGTTTTCTTGGTCTGGCTCATTTCAGTGCTCGGTTCATTCCAAACTTCGCAACAAAAAAGCAGAAGCGCTTCAGAAATTGACGCGGGAAAAATGTCGTTTTTCGCTGGGGGACCGGAACAAGAAAAATCATTTCAGCTTTTGAAAGATGACTTGCAAAGTCAGAAAATCTCTCATACTTTGATCCAGACGCAGAGACAAAGATTGTCACAGACGCCAGTCCAGTAGGATTAGGTGCTGTTCTCACTCAGGTACAAAAATGGCGTGAAGCGAGTCATTTTCTATGCAAGCCGAAGTCTGACTGCGGTTGAACGTAGATATTCACAGACCCGAAAAAGAGGCTCTCGCTATAGTGTGGGCCTGTGAACGGTTTCATCAGTATGTGTATAGTGTGAATTTTACACTTGAAACCGATCACCGACCTCTTCAGTTCATTTATTCGCTGCGATCAAAACCATCAGCTCGAATTGAAAGGTGGGTACTCAGGCTGCAGAGTTACTCGTTCAAGGTTGAGTACAAACCAGGATCTCAGAATATCGCTGACTCATTGTCAAGACTTGTTGCAGAAAACAAAACATGTCAGGATAGGAATGTTGCGGAGGAATATGCTTATTTCTGTGCAAAAGAAGCTGTTCCAACTGCAATGACAGCTCGTGAAATAGAGGAAGAGTCAGGAAAAGATGAAGAGCTAGGTTTAGTTCGAGAGCGTATTCAGACAGGAAGTGGGAAAAGTGTCCTAATGTGACATACAAAACACTGCGTGATGAACTTACCTGTCTTGGAAAGCTGATTTTGAGAGGAACTCGCATTGTCATTCCGGAAAGTTTGCGTGAAAGAGTGATTGAAATCGCTCATGAGGGGTCACCAAGGAATTACTAAGACAAAAGAAAGACTCCGTACAAAAGTATGGTGGGCTAGGATGGATAAAGATGTTGAAAAACAAGTTAAATCTTGTCATGCATGTCAATTAGTCAGTCAACCATCTGTACCAGAGCCAATGATTCGAACAAAAATGCCAGAAGGTCCCTGGGAGGATCTTGCCATTGATCTGTTAGGACCGTTTCCTCCTTCGGTGATTCTGTTCTCGTAGTCGTTGACTACTTCAGCAGATTTTTTGAGATTGCTGTTCTGAAATCTACCACTGCAGGTAGAATTATAGAAGAACTTGAAAATTTGTTCACAAGACATGGAATACCAATCTCCATTAAATCAGACAATGGACCACAGTTTGTTTCCACCGAGTTCAAAAAGAATTCATGGCCGAAAATAACATTGAACACAGATTTTCAACACCATTGTGGCCACAAGCCAATGGTGAAGTGGAACGCCAAAATAGAACTCTGATGAAAGCAATCAAAATTGCACAAGCTGAAGGAAAAAACTGGAAGAAAGAGCTGAACAAATTCCTTTTGTCGTACAGAACTACACCACACCAACTACAGGTGTAAGCCCGGCTGAACTGTTTTACAAACGAAAAGCTTCGAACAAAACTGCCGGAGATTGATTCCGTTCTGAAGTTTGAAATGGATGAAAGCATTCGAGACGAGACCGAATCCAAAAAGAGATGGGAAAACAATATGCAGATGAAAAAACGCAAGGCAACAAACAGTGAAATAGCTGTAGGTGATGAAGTTTTACTTCAACAAAGAAAAACAAAGACAAACTTTCAACAAATTTTGAACCAGAACCATACAAAGTTATTCAAAGAAATGGATCAGAAATTCTGATTGAGTCACCAGTCAGTGGTGCACAATACAAAAGAAATGTGGCACACATGAAGAAATTCATAAGCAAAGAAGCAAAACATGATGCAGAACAAAAGAGTAGTCTGAAAGAAATAGCTGATCAGACTGACAAACATGGAGATACACAGACAGAAACTACACAATCACAAGACACACAGTTAGAAACTGCACAGTCACAAATGCAACCTGTCAGACAATCCACAAGAGTGAAAAGATTACCAGAAAAGTTCAAAGACTATGTTGTGACTAGGTAGACATTAAAATTGATGTCATGATGTTCATTTGTTTGAGTGGGATAGTATTCAATATTGTTTAGAAAAATTAATTTTTGTGCGCGGAACTATATTTCAACAAGGAGAGTGAGAGCACTAGCTGTTAAATTCAAATGTCATGCAGAATTTGGTTTGTAAAGGGGAATGAGAGAGAGAGAGTGAGTGAATCAGAAGGTTGTTTTAATTTTAGAGATGAGTGTAAAGAATTTAGGACTTGATGATGGTGTTTAAAAGAAAGAAGAAAAAAAAAAGAAGTTATGAGTTTTAACGCTGGGTATAGGAAGTTTACTGTTTTAGTTAGTAATATTATTCTAAACAAAGGGAGAGATTGTAGTATATCGAGACTGGTTTATTATTAAAATCACATGACTTAATTAAGTACGTTATATGCGAGATTTGGATGTTGTACGAGATCTGTGTAACCGACTATGAAGGTTTGCGGGAGACCAGAAAAATAAGCCCGTTTTAAGTTTCAACGTGTCTTTGTTAATATTGTATGAAAAGGTTACAGGGGGGGAAAACAAAATATAGAACA
Source organism: Conus betulinus (assembly GCA_016801955.1). Taxonomy (NCBI): domain Eukaryota; kingdom Metazoa; phylum Mollusca; class Gastropoda; order Neogastropoda; family Conidae; genus Conus; species Conus betulinus. The sequence goes on from JADBJO010009752.1 coordinate 34,021, forward strand.
GAGAAACACGGGGCAATGGCTTCGATATATAGGCGGCCCTGAAAGACTAGTTACAGACACAAAGGCGCAGCCATGCGAGGTCGCGCGCACACGGCCAACAAAGAACTGGCAAGTTTAGCTCCGCCCACTCAGCCAGCCAGCGAGGTGGTAAGTGCTTACTATCATAGTCTCGCACAGCTAAGGGCAGAATTAGAGACAGAGATGGGTATGTTTCCAGGTGGCAGGCTCCAATATTTTCTGCCCGTATGGGAATCACTTACAACAGACCAAGAAATCTTACAGCTGATATGAGCAGCCACTCTGGAATTTGAAGAGAAAACTGTTATCCCCTCACACTTGTTGTAGTAGTACACAACTTGGTTTGAACCAGTCGGAAACAAATAATATAGACATTGAGGTGAATAAACTCAGATCAAAAGGAGTTATATCCCCTCGTACACCTGCACACGATCAACACGTGTCGCCTGTATTTTACATGGCCAACAAAAAAGAATGGGTCCAATCGCATGATTCTCAATTTGAAAAAAAAAATGAATCAAGATATTACTTATCACCATTTTAAAAAGGATACTTTGCATGTTACACTGAAGCCAGAACACGTTTTCTGTTTCATGGTTTCTATAGACCTAAAGGATGCCTATTACTCCATCCCCATTGCACAAGCACACACAGAAGTGTCTCGGATTCAGATGGAGAGGCCAACTCTGGGAATATAACTGTATGCCAGATGGTCTGGCTCTGCCCCTAGGAAATTTATCAAAATGTTGAAACCTGTTTTTGTCAAACTGAGACAAGACAATCATGTCTCCACCAACTTTCTGGATGATTCTCTTCTCCTTGCAGAATCAGAATCAGAATGCATAGAGATTATCCAAGCCACAGTGCACCGTTTTTCCTTCACTCGGCTTCATTGTACACCAAGAGAAATCAGCTCTTAAACCAACCCAGGTTATTCAGTATCTAGGGGTGATTATTGATTCCAGAGCAATGACAGTCACTTGACACCTGAAAGGAAAGACAATCTGAAACACTGCTGTGTCCAACTACTGAAAACCAACAAACCAATTACCAGAGAACTAGCCAAGGTTATTGGGAAAATGGTGGCAAGTTTTTTGGCCCCTACATTATCGTGACTTAGAAGGCACTTAGAAAAAAAAAAAAAAAACTGCACTGAGACAAACAAATGGAAGTTTTGATGGACATACCACACTGACTCCAGAATCCAAAGAAGAGCTTAAGTGGTGGATAAGATAAGATAAGATAATGTTGCTTATAGCCCACCCGACCGCAAAGGGCCACATCAGGGCTGACACCACGTTAAAATCAACTCGCTAGTCAAAAAAAAAAAAAAAAAAAAAAAACTTTCACACATCTCTTTAAATGACTTCTAGAAATGCACCAGAAACTTCGTTAAAAATCTTTTCATCCATAAAATCTCAAATCAGATGAAAAATGTTGATCTCTCTCTCAAAAACCCAAGTGGTGGATGAGCATGGTAGATAGATACTGCTTACATGACATCACACATCCTGATTTTGACGTTACTGTGACGTCAGATGACAGGATGGGGATGTGCATGTAAGACACAAAGCTCTGGAGGATTGTGGCTACCAGTTGAAACTCGCTTCCACATTAATTACCTTGAACTTAGGCAGCTTATTTCGCACTGAAGTGCTTCCAGGCAGATCTTGATGGAAAACGTGTGCGCCTGCTGATTGATGATTCCACAGCAGTAGTCTGCATTAACAACATGGGCACCAGCCACTCTGACAGCTGTAGTGAGATGACAGCCACTATCTGGCAGTGGTTGGGGACAGAAATGTATGGCTGAGTGCATACCACATCCCAGGGAAAGACAACACAGCTGCGGATGAAGAATCGAGAAAAATTCATGTGGATGCTGAGTGGAAACTGGACAGTACTGTGTTGAGAGAGATGCGGTCAACAAGTTGCAGATTTCCCTTGAAAACTGATTTGTTTGCTTCCAGAATAAAACAAAACAGCATCATTTTTATGTCTCTTATAGAGCCGACCAAGAGGCACATGCGGTTGATGCTTTCTCCTTAACTTGGGGTAAGCTACAATGGTATGCTTTTCCTCCTTTCAACCTGCTGCCCCAGTGTTTTACAGAAGATACGGAAGGAGAGAGCGACAGGCCTGCTCATTCTCCCCTGGTGGCCCACACTGGTCTGGTGGCCGGTTGTACAGAAAATGTTGACCCAGGAACCAGTCCGTCTACCCTCCACACCTGCCCAGCTGACACTGCCCTGCCACCTGGGTCACACTCACCGCCTGCTGCCACAGCTACAACTTCTGGCATGCAGTGTATCAGGAGCACGTTTGAACAGGAAGGATTCTCCCCTGATGCAGTAGATCTTCTCATGAACTCCTGGAGGCCCCACCACCAAAAAGTCGTGCAATACATACATTAGTAGGTGGATAGAATATGCCTCAAAAAACGGCATGGCAGTGAGATCACCCACACCGCCACAGGTTGCAAATTTTTTAGCTTTCCATGTTTCAGATGGGGCAAGCTAGAGTGCCATAAATTTTGCAAGAAGTGCATTATCGTTTTTTTTTTTTTCTGCCATCAGTGAAAGGAGTATCAGTAGGTAATTTACCAGAAATTTGCAGACTTGTCAAAGGGGTTTTCGAGGAAAGACCTGCACTGCCAAGGTACAGACACACCTGGGATGTTAGTGTAGTGTTTGATTACATGTGCTCACTTCCAGATGTAAATACTTTGGATTTGATGGAAACAACTGACACTGAAAACGGTAACTCTAAAGGCACTTCTTACTGGGCAAAGAGGCCATGCTCTTCATCTACTGAAAACTACAGATGTGCATGTCAGTGAGAGGAAGTGAAGTTTACAGTTTTCTAACAAAACACAAAAACACTAAGCCAGGCAGTCACACAGAACCGGCAGAAAGTCTAGCCTATTCGCAAAACACCACATTATGCTTAGTGACGCACATAACAACGGTATCTGAAGAAAACTGAAGCGCTCAGGGAAGGGCCAGAACTCTTTATAGCCAACCATAGGCCACATGCTCCCATTTCCAAAACCACATTTTCACGGTGGGTCAAACAAGTGCTAGCTGCGGCAGGAGTGGACACGGAGACATATGGCGCACACACAATGCGTGCCGCGAGTTGTTCGGCTGCTGCAAGTGAAAGAGTGAGCCTTGCCACCATCCTCAAAGCGGCTGGATGGTCGGCAGAAAAAATACCTTCACCAAGTTTTATAAGAAAGCGGTACTGTTTAAACCTAATTTTGGACAGGCAATATTGGACAAGTTTCCTAAGCTTGTGTTTCTCTTTTTAGAGTGTTTCCATTATCTATAGAATGGAAATACCTAATGGTAATCAGAAAAGCTTTGTACTCTTCAATGCATACATATATACAGGTACCCACACATAAAAGAAAAACGGCTTGGACCTTTCTGGAGGAAACCGAACATGAACATTATAATACTACGTGCAGATCTTAATGCACGGTCAAAATTATGGGATCAGCATGGTCCCAATCCTCAAGGAATTGCGCCGGAAGAGAAGCTGGATGAGGTGCGCCTCAGTGCACTGACAAAAACATCTCCAACACATACAGGGCAGCAAGGTGACACTGACAGTGTCACTGACCACCATTCACAGCAGGCGTGAGTAGGGAAACACTTCAACATGATAGAAGTGACCTTTTCCTTGTCGTATTCAGTGTACAAAAACTATCAAAGTTAAACAAACGAAACAACAGGACACTTTCTTTTAATGTAACAACAATGCAGGGAACAACAGAGGACAGTAAAGGAGCAGAAGATGCAAGGAAACAATACTACAACCAAATAAATCGTTCAAACTCTTTGATGACGCTACTGCTACTCCTGTAATAATTAGAACAACCAAACATTCAGAAGACGCACAGACAGACCTGGCCAAGGGTGTAAGCGTTTGTTGTTTCCGCAGGGCGAAGATGACAACACATGCCAGCAACACACAGAGTAAGACTGCTCCCTTCTGCTTTTGCGTGGTCATTTTACTTCCTCTGAAGGCCCAGCTACGAAGACCAACAGTATAAACTGTGTAATCACTACAAGTATTAGCTATAGTTTTACATTTTCACAGCGAAAAAAAAAGAAAAGAAATGAAAAAAAAGATCAGTGACAGAAGAAATTGAAAGCTGTCTTTGATTTCTGTCCGTTGAGCGAACGGAGCCATAAAAAATGGTGCAGAGGAATTCTTAAGATAATATTCGAATGCCTTAGTGCGTCAGACTCTCGCTCGTGCAACTTCGACAAACAATCAGTCAGACAAAACAAGGGAGATTTCACACTTTTCATCAATTACTAAACGTGTATACCATTTACATAAAAGTCTTTCTACTTTAGTTTCACGCATTGGTATGGATGACACGTTACACATAGCATGCACCCTGCGTGAGAAATGGAAAGAATGAAGGAATGAAGGAAATGAAAGTGAACAAGATTGAACGATGTTGACTGGACGACACGGAAAACGACTGAATAGAGCGCCAGCTGGCATCTTTTCAGTCGGCCCTAGCCAGGTAGGAAGCCCGCTGTGTAAACGAGTGCGGATTGTTAAGCGCTCAGAACCTGATCACAAGCCGAGGATAAACACTATATAAGTATTCATAACAATGATAATAATGATAACGTTCTCTCAGACATATTTCAATCCACCACGTCAACAGGCCCTTGTGGGTAGGGAAAAAAAAAAACTCCTCTTTGAAAGTTTGGCACCAACAGTTTCACACAAAATAAACCGACATTACAAAGTTTACTGGTCCTCGCAGACCTAAAGCATTCTTCTTTCTAAACCAACCGCAAAGCGATTTCAATCTCTGCGACCTCTCTTTTATCTCACACACACACACACACTGTGTCTGTGTCCCTATCAACAAAAAGTAGACTACATGCTCCTTCTCTCTCCTGGGCAAAAAAAAAAGTAGCTGAAAAGGACGCCCCCCAAAACAAACAAACAAACAAACAAAAAAAAAAACAAACAAAAAAACAAAAAACAAAGGCGAATGCATCATTAAAAAAATAATAAAGGAAACTTCTATCTAAAGATATATCTTCAATCTCATCCCCCCCCCCCCCCCCCCCCCCCCCCCGTCTTTTCTTTTCAGCTCTTTTCACCACATCTCACCTGGAGGTCTGCCGAGCCTGCCAATACAGGTCAGTGGTACTGGCTCGTCGTTTACATTCGTTCTACACACTTCCTGAGTCATGAAACACAACACACAATGACGCGTACCCTGCCGTCAACTCAAAAAAAAACATTTGTATTTACGACTACAGATTGACGACTACAGACTGACATCCAACAAAGAACACAAAAAAAAAAAAAAAAAAAAAAAGTTGAAAACAAAGTTTATGTTGTCACACTACACCTGTAAATGAAAGTAAAACAGTTTGAGAAGTCTCTCAAGATGCTCACACTTCATGCAGGCAAGTCAGTCACGACCACGCCCCCTATCACAGCCCCCATGCACTCTCTCGCACTCTTCTTCCCGTACCTCTCCCCATCCTGTGTCTCACGCCGCGAGCGGGCCGCCGCGCGCTCCCCTCTCGCACAGACTATCACCGTTCTGCCCACTGGCGCGGTGTGCGAAGGACTCACTAGCTCGTTCGACGCTGGTAAGTGAGTCAGCTTAACTACCCTGTGGTCGGACAGGCCGACTCGGTAACTGACGAATATCGTCGGCAATTCCATTACTATCAGCATCCTCACCTTCATGCTCGAGTGTGTTGTTGGATAAAAGACCATTATCTTTGTCAAAAATGATTCGCAGAGCCTGCTCAGCTGTGTAAGTCTGTTGACTGGGTTGCTACCCTGGTCAAAGGTTACGCCGCCATCTTTGCAAGCAAGACAAAGCGCTGGCCAGTCATCCAGTCGGTGATGAGATTAAAAATGGTCTTCCCCATCACTTGTGGTCATTTGCATATCATTTTAATACTAC